>JAOVYW010025169.1:14878-31385 GCA_025775045.1 Hiodon tergisus | reverse complement strand
AAACAAACCCGCCCACGGTGAGGGAACTAAATCATAACCAAACAAAGACATAAAATGCTACAACTAACTAAACTACACCACAATAACGTCATTAAAAGACGGAACTCTTAACACGTTACTGGAATTATTTACAGTTCTGGGGCCAGGCTTCCCAGCAGCCCCCTCGGGGATGGTTGATCGCCGTTGGCAGGGGAAGCGCTGCTTTCCATCCCCGTTACAATACGTTTCTGGGCCGGAACGGATTAATGACAGCGTAAGCAATTTAATTCATTAAAGTACCGTTCCGGCTTTTACCCCCATCCCATTCTCAATAGATCTCTATGATCAGGTACCATCACTGGTTGCACGACACTTTTGGCGTTGACGGGATTATGATGGGACTAGGCGCTGTTTCAAATTGGACGTTGTCCGTTTATTTAACAGATAGTCACTTGAGGTGAAAAAAACCCACTCTTGAGAAACCACAGATTCAAGATGCTTTTGGTAAGGTATTTACATGGGTTTCAATACTACCCTTCAGGTCTATGTGGTGGTCCTTGGCCGTCATCCACATAACACAGATAATCCGTTCATGTGTGCAGTGTGGAAAATACCATAATCTGAAGTTAATCTTATCTTAAATAAAGTCTAATTTAAACCATTACTTAATTCTGGAGTAATTTTCTTTCTGGAAAAGCAGCCATTTAAAAGTCATATTAGTGAGGGTCTATGGAGTATTTTAAACAATTTTTGAGAAATTGTCATTATTTTAGATCTAATGTGCAATTTAGTCCAGAATTTGCCTTAATCAGTGTCCAGGAAACGGTCCCTGTGCGGACTAGGCAGAGAGGCAGGTTTTGAAGCGTTGAAGGGAAATCCTGTCCTTTTTTCCACTACTCTGGGTATGTGTGAACACAAAACAAAGCTGTGTCGGTCCCTCCGTGCTGCTGACAAAGCACATAATGCAGTGTTTGGGTGTGATTCGGGAGGACCCCAGCCGCTCCCCCGTGTCCTCCGCACAGGAAAGAAGGAAAAGGGGGAGGAGGAGGGGTGGGTACGTAGATGGTGTTAAAAGAGCCGTGTCTATCAGAGCGGACCAAGCGTGGAGCAGAAAGATTCCTCTGTGGCAGGCATGGATTACAGGAGACCACGAGCTGCCACTTCTCCACTGGTTCTTGGCTTGCTTCTCGTCCTTCTGGGACACGCTGCTGAAAGGGTGAGCTTCGCTTCAAATAAGTGACATTTGCCCTACCGTCGTTGACTGTTTGTGGTGGCTATGGCACTGGCCTGTAATTCCACATTGCTACACTAGGGAAGAAAAACCAGAGTGGAAATTTCACCGGCAAAACTGCTTTCGATTGCGTTTTAATTAATCAGCAAAAGCCATACTGGATAAGGGTGTGCAAATAATGGGTTATGTAATTTTTGACAGACGAGCCTGAATCTTGCAGTTGCAGTAAGTTGAATGTTAAGTAAGAGCGGTCCACGCTGGGGGTTGTATGTCTGAAAAAAACCCCTATAATTATGCAATTTGTTCCTCCTGTGTCCTGTTTACTTTGGAGTTCGCTGATATGAGAAATGACTTCTCCAATTATTGCAGAGTCAACAGACCCTCTTGCTTTGATGGAGCTGCTCATAATTGCCTTACTATAGCAACAAATCACGCAAAACGATTAATGGATTCATTTTTGGTACCGTTTTTAATGTTACCATATTGTGGTGTCATTTTAGAAAGACAATATCGCCAGATCAGGTCCGTGGAAGCAACCACTGAGTGTGGGGTAATGTGAGCGTGTCTACTGGATCCTATCTGCAATGTGAAACGTTGACGTCGTTCTTCCATTCTCTCGCGTGACAGAACCGGTGTGACAAGATGACCGAACTGACCACAGAGAAATGTACCTCATGCCTCTGGACTCTCATCAAGCCATGTCCCACGGGGTTCAAGTTGAAGAGCGCATGGTCAGGGAAACCTAACTGCAAGTAAGCAGAGGGACGTCGGCACTCCCACAGTTTGCGCTTTGTCGATTTGTGCGCTGTTTCTGCAGCTGAGCGTTTCCATGTGTTGTGTTTTGCAGGTTGGCCAGGGTTTTCGATTTGTCCTTGGGCAGCTCATTAAACGGGTGCTCTTATGCGTGTACCAAGGAAATCGTGATGCCCCAGTGCTGTCCAGGGAACTGGGGAAATGACTGCATCGGTAAGTTTTGACCAACGGGTCAACCTGCAGTTTAACGATACAAAGGCACCGACCAAAAGGGCAGATCAAAATACCGTTTGATGCTGTGCCCCGTGCTGTGTGTTCATGGAAACTACTATGAGCAAAAATGCATTCCTGGATGGGAATAAAGCCAGCTCTTATCCAGCTTCTGGGCCGTTACCACATTATTGTTTTGTTATCAGTTTGAGAAAAAGGATTTACAGAAGTCCCAGAAATCTAGGAAAGTAGTATCCCAGGAGACCCAAGGGTGAGATGGACTGATCTGCCGGACACGGCAGTGATGGGGCTGACCACACGGCACGGTGATTGGGGACCAGGTCTTATAGCCAAACCGGTTTAGATGACAGAACCCCGTTGTGTAAATGGTCATTACGTTTGTAACGTGAATCGTGGTTCATCGTCGCGGAGTCCAGTCATCCATCAGTTGATTATTTTCTCTGTGCACAAAAACAGCTGTGCTGGGAATGTCCGTTTTGCAGGCGACCCACATTGTGTGCGCGTGTTGTTCTACTGCCCGGTACTTTTGGGGACCGGAAGCCACAGGCCAGGAATGAGGCGCACGCATGCATCCTTCCTCCTCACTCAGGTTCCCGTCAGCGACCTCCTGCTTTTAAGGAATGTGCTGACAGCTGATCGCTCGCAGGCTGAGGGACACGTCCAGGGCTTCCTCGCTTTATCATGTGCCCTGGTTAAGCTTGTGCCTTCAGCGGATAACTTTGGCCCTGAAGTTCATCACACGTATCACGTTGATGGCATGTTCTGTGGCAGGAAGGACCCCATTCTCATTGTTAAAATGCAAACGGTACAGCAATTTAAAGGCGGCGCTGTTAGTATTTTCACATAGACAATCATCATATGAAAGATTTATCTGTTTGCTGGTTCTAAATTATTTTGACTTCGAAAAAGCGGATTTTTATTAATGATGCAAGACTTAGTAGCACATTTAAAACAGATTCTGCTGACAACATCAATATTTTCTGACTGTCGGAGGAAGAAAGCTGACTGCCTTGCTTCTGGTTAGACTGAACGCAGATTTATGTCTTTGTTGGGAGGATATGGGGGGGGGGGAGGAAGGCAAACGATGTAAAGAACAGGAGGTGGGTTGACACTGTTAAGAGAGAGCGCACAGAAAAAGAAAACTCTGGTAGGACAGTCACAGGGTTCAACCCTGTAGCAAGCAATATTCCTGCAGACCAAAGGTCCTCAAAGCCGGAAGGGCTTTCAGACAAATGATTCACGCCTTGTTCCATCAGGGTCTATCTATAGGAGATCTCTCCACATACGGGATTACCACACTTACAAATCACGCAGACTTCTACGTTGTAAAACCTTTTCTGGGATGTTGCAAAAACAACAATCAAAATCAGAACCCCAGGTTGTTAAGTTTAAGGTCAGCCTGCAGATCACAAAATGTATTAATTACATTAATTTAATTATGCTTTAGAGCGAGCAAACTGGTGCAAACTCACCATTTTTCCACTGAAATTCAGCGATAGGGTTTACAATAGATTGTTTAGTGTTGCTCCCACACAGTTTCACTGACATGTAATAGGAAAAAAAAAGTTAACTCCTCTCTGCTGCCAGCGTGCCCCAAGAACGCCGAGACGCCCTGCAGCAACAACGGCGTGTGTTCGGACGGCCTGTCAGGGACGGGGACCTGCAGCTGTAAGGTATGGCACCCTCTGACAGGGTCTCTGTGTACCTGTACACCTGTATGGCACCCTCTGACAGCGTCTCTGCGTACCTGTACACCTGAATGGCACCCTCTGATAGGGTTTCTGCGTACCTGTACACCTGTATGGCACCCTCTGACAGCGTCTCTGCGTACCTGTACACCTGAATGGCACCCCTGACAGGGTCTCTGCGTACCTGTACACCTGTATGGCACCCTCTGACAGGGTCTCTGCGTACCTGTACACCTGTATGGCACCCTCTGACAGTGTCTCTGCATAGCTGTACACCTGTATGGCACTCTCTGACGGGGCCTTGGCGTACAGTCCGTTTTGACCATACCAGCATGCAAGTACAGCACCAGTTGGTGGTGTGTTTAAAGTCCTGGACTTTCCAGGTTCCAGCCTTGGCAGGGCAAATACAAACCTGTATTTCATCAACAAAGCTGTATTAACATGGAAAAAAGTAACTTTTGCTTGGTATCTACCATGCAACTCAAATGAAAAGTGCATGTGGGATGTAGATGTCTTTGGTTCCGGCCCGGTTTGACAACGCCTCTCTCTCGTCACGTCTCTCGTCTTCCCCAGCCAGGGTTTGTGGGTACGGCCTGTGAGAACTGCCAGGAGAACGTCTACGGGCCCAACTGCAGCTCAGGTAGGAGCATAGCCACGTTTGCCCTCGTGATTTCTCGGGCGATGGCACAGTTTTAAACACTTAATGACATCCTATCTGTGCCTGTGCCTTCCCGTCCAGTCTGCACCTGTGTCCATGGCCTCTGTAACCATGGGATACGGGGCGACGGAAAATGCACCTGCTTCTCGGGATACAAGGGCATGAACTGTGACCAGGGTAAGACCCGCTTCCAGCCTACAGAACCAGGCCCCTTGTGGTTTTCGGTCTACTGCATTTTATGGATGAGTAATCAGACCAAGTTGGTCTTCATGATGCTGAGTACCCTTAGGGTCCCGATGATGCCACTTGACTTTAACACAGCAGATTTATTCCCTGTATTTTACAGTCTGATCCTGAATTGATTGAGCACTGCGTTAGGCTTTCACAGCGTTGGTGCTTGTGTGCACATGCGACCCATTTCTTGTGCTGCATCCCCTTCAGTGCGCACGGTGACTCTCGAGACGCGGTGACTCTCGAGACGCGGTGACTCTCAAGACGCGGTGACTCTCGAGACGCGGTGACTCACGAGACGCGGTGACTCACGAGACGCGGTGACTCTCGAGACCCCGTCCCGCTGCGTCCTTAATGCTGTTTGTGCCTGCTGGTTCCTGGCAGATATTCCCGAGTGCCGGTCTCTGCAGTGCAGCCAGAATGCCCGCTGCATGGAGGATGCCCAGACGGGCGTGATGACGTGCAGGTGCTTGCCCGGGTACCAGGGAAGCGGGGCCCATTGCACACGTGAGTGATTCTTTCAGGAGCGAGATGCCCTTTCTGCGCTAGAAATTCACAAGGTAGCTTGGGCAGCAGTGTGGATGGATTTGATTGGTTAGGTTACTTTTTGTGTGTTCAGAATGGACATCAAATGCAAGGAAGTTATTTCGTTATGTGTTTTCTCGCCGAGTGATGCTTGTGTGTAATTTCATTAATTTCTAAAGTTATATATCCCCCCCCCGTTCAGCAATTGACCCCTGCCTGCAGAATGTCTGTGACTCAAACGCCATCTGCACCATGCTGGGTCCAAACCGGCACTCTTGTTCCTGTCGTAACGGTTACCAGGGTGATGGAAATGTCTGCATGCCTGTGGATCCCTGCCAGGCAAACTTTGAGTTGTGCCCGGCCAAGTCCACTCGCTGCATGTACGACGGGCCTGGGAAGGTGCGTCTGAGCCTTCTTGCGCCGGTTCTGTCTGTCCTGACCTCTATTCCACACCGTGGAACCTGAGAAAATGTCTATAAACTGTAAAGGTGGAGCGTATTGATGGAAAAACTGGATGATGTAACGATGTGGAAAAGTCTGTCCCGTTAATACTGTGGGGGTGTTCTGGGTCTCCTTCCGCAGTCTCACTGTGAGTGCAAGGACGGCTTTGAAAACCTCCTCCCAGGGATCGGGTGTAGCCTGAGGGATGCTTGCAGGCCTGACTCCTGCAGTAAAAACGCAGACTGCTCCACCCAGGCTCCTGGAGTGGTGGAGTGAGTAGATTCTGTATGGTCCTCCTGTGTGTTGGGGAATGCATGAGGATTGTAGATTGTTTTTCTTTTTTCTTTTACTGTACATTAGAAGTTGGAGAGGGACAGCCTCTCAGTTATTTGTTTGTGTAACAGGAGTTGGGAAGATTTGAGTGCATCTCCAGCCACATTAAGACCAAATGTCAGTGAACAGTGGTTCAAACAATCAGTGTCAAGAGCTGTTAGGTGAGACAGCAACCCCAGCACTCAAATGCACTACTCTTGACAAACGTTTTTCCTCACAGGTGCACCTGTCACCAGGGTTACCTTGGAGACGGAAAGACCTGCTACGGCAATATTATACAGCGGCTGCATGAGCTGAACGTGGAGCCGGGTGGGAAGTGGACCAGACAGCTGTCGAACGCCATCACGCTGTTCGGTACGGGGCGGGGCGGCTCTCCCTTCTGTTTCAGGGGAGGGATGCTCCCGCGGCTAAATTAGCGCGTAGTGTTCGACATCTGCTGATTTTCAATAGCTGTCAATGCCAAAGATCCGGATCACACCGTGAGTGTCAGAAATTATGATTTCATCGCCACCTCCGTGAGAACTCCAGTTTACAAATGAGCTGTGTTGACGGAAACAGGATATCGAAGGTAGTTCTTGCCTCGTGTCAGTCCGAAGAATCGTGCAACATTACTTCCTGTTTGTCTTGCAGAGTCAACCATGTCCTGGCCTCTTTCCTCTCTGGCTCCCTTCACGATCTTCGTCCCCATAAACAAGGGCTTCAAAGGGACAACGGTGAGCATTCCAGTGCTGTTCCAGTGCTGTTCCAGTGCTGACCATTGTGGACCAATGTGGACCACCGGGGCCCTGTTTCAGGCTGTGGTGGAGCATCTGACGCAGCCTCAGAAGACGCCACTGCAGGGTCCAGCTGATGCTAATCGTGGACGTATTTATTTGTTTCATGCATAGTGTTGTGTCTTGATGTAATGTAAAATTGTCTTGGGCTTACGTTACATGTCAGGTGAACACCCTGGTGGCAGATGAGATGGGCGCGCGTTACCTGTCCAAACTGCACGTGGTGTCCGGGGAGCTGACCCTTCAGACGCTAAAAAATGGCGACGCCTTCTATACGCTGACGGGGAAGTCCGGAGAGCCTGTGGACATGGATGGGGTACGGTGGGGGGGTCTTTGGATTTGAGGTTGGCAGGGATGCCAGAAGGGTAGGTGGAATGGGGGGGAGGGGGTGTAGGTGGAGAGGGTTTTTAAACATCTGATTTTGTGAGCTTTTTGTGAAGAACTACTTTGGCCGCGTATTGGCGCATTGTGCGTTTCGGGTAATCTTTCCATGCATGGGGGTAGGATGGGAGGGTTGTTTTTACATGAACCGCCCTTTATTGAAGGCACTCCGGTGGCCCCTGCTGTTGTGATGTAATGCTCATTTAAGTGCTCACAAATGGAGCATTGTTAAGATTTCATTGCTGAACGAATGTTTGACCTGGTCGGTTTCCAGCAAGCCAAAGTCCGTATCCATGGCAGCAGGAAGAAGGGCGATATTCTCCAGTCAGACATTATTGCCTCCAACGGGGTGATCCACATTATCAGTAAGCTGATGGACAGCGTTGCACCCACTGTCAGGAGTGAAAAAGAGGTAAAGAAAGTTTGAAATTAGTCACTTTGTCCACATTTGATATATATTATCCAAAGTTTTGCCAATTTATAGAATTTTGTATTTTTTGTTTTTGTTTTCTTCCAGGAGGACCTGATGAAAATTATATCAGACAATGGAAAATTTGCGAAATTTAAGAATTTATTAGAGGTAATAGAAACTTCACCTGAATATTACTGAAATGTCTCCTCTTAACTGTGGTCCTCGTAACTTGTGGCAGTAATGCAGAAACCTAATTTGCAATGTAATTAAAATGTTCTCCTTTGGATAGAATTGAAATTTCCATACGGGTAGTGTAACCTTTCCCCAAAGAGAAAAGTGAAAACTCAGGTTTGAATGGCGATTAGAGGAGTCGGGGGGGGGGGGGGGGTGATGGAGATAGCTGTGATGGGAATAAAGAAAACATTAGACACCTGCATTAAAAAGTCTCACGACACCAGTGTAACGTTCAGGTCACCTCAGTCCTCATTGTTTGCAGGGAAATATAAAAATAAGGGTATAGCTGCAATGGGGGTTTTGTTTAAACTTTGGAGTCACCTGACGTTGGTTTGGTTCTTTGTGAAGAGAGCCAGCATGGCGCGCTTGCTGGAAGGACCCGGTCCCTACACGGTCTTCGCTCCCACTAACACAGCCCTGGATGCCATGAAGCAGGGACAGCTGGACTATCTTCTCAGTGACCAGGTATGTGCCGCCGTCTGTCCAGGCACGTCCTTCACCCGCTTAAGCCATACTGGTCTTAAACCAAACTAGCTTTGCCTGTATTTGCATCGAGCAACAAAACACGGGGAGGGCTCTGAATTTTCAGATGGTTTGAGATTAAAACCAAAAACAACATTCTGTCTCTGACAATACTGACCTCTGACGTGTATCAGTGTGTGTGGGGGTGGGGGTCCCGTAATAGAATTTTCAAATTGCGAGGGGGGTGGGCGGGGGCGGGTGTGGGTTCCGTAATTTTCAGATGCTGGTTAACCATCCTTTAATCCCTGCTGATTTGAGATTAAAACCGAAAACAACATTCTGTCTTGGATAATGCTGACCTCTGACATGTATCAGTGCGTTCTGTGATTTTGGGTAACCTTGTTGTTGTTGTTGTTGTCAGGGTAAAATGAAGTCATTGGAGCTTCTGAGGAACCACATCGTTGCATCGGTGCAGGTGGGTGTGCTGTTGTCGTGGGTGGGGGGTTACCAGCCAGATGCTTTAATAAAACAGTCAAAGTAGAACCGTACTGGGCTCACAAAGTTGGTTCAGCAGCCAATTTGCATATTGGGAGAGGAAAACGAGAGGTCTATTTTCTCTTCCGTTTATGTTGAAGCTGGAGGTCTACAAAGTCATGTCCAGTCCAAGCTCGGTGTCCATGGCCAACCAAGTCCTGACGTTCAACGTCAGTGGCAACGTAAGTGCACCGTGGCGTACGTTCTCGGGCAGTCTATGGTCCATGAAAAGACTGCAGGCAGGCAGAGGTGACCCATCTCACCTTCACAGGGGCAGATCCTTGTCAACGGGCAGGTGGTCCTCGAAGCGGACGTCGAGGCGAAAAACGGGCGTCTTTACTCCCTGGACGGAGTACTGATCCCGGCTTCCATCGAACCGGTGTTGCCGCACAGGTGCGACGTCAACGAGTCCAGAGTTTACAAGGTGAGACCAGACGATGAACCGATTACTCTTACCGGCTTTAATGAAATCACGATATTTTCTGTGTGCTTTTTAATTCAGCACTATGTCCCCAGTATAGCGCCATCACTGCCCCCTTTATTGAGCACAAATAAACAAAAATGTATATATTATTAAAATAATTATTATTTAGTGCTGTACATGTTGAATTACTCTTTACAGACATTTCAAATGGGGGTCAATTTAACTTTTTGAAATAAGATGTGATGTTCCTTTTATGTTAATTATTTTATAGTCTGTGCGAGCCTTTTGCTGTCGTTGGCTTAATTGTGAATGATGTTCCCCTCAGGCACCCTGTGCTGATTGTGTCCAGATGCCATCCAACCCCTGCCCCTCCGGTGTAGCCATGGTAAATAGACACCCCAGGGTGAAGTCGAATGTGACAAAATTATAATGGTTAAAACACTGGTTAAAAATGGCGCACTTTACAGTCGCCACTGCATTGGACGTGTGCTGTCAGGAGATGTCACGTGTATGTGCTGTCTGATCCCATCCAAGCCAATTCCACATTTAGATGTTCAGTTTGACTGTTAAATTGCGAAAGTAATCTTTACAGCGCAGGGACCTCCTCTACGATCATGGAAAGCAGGAAGACTCTTTCTCGGAACTAGAGAACAAACTGTAATCCAGTCACAACGATGAGGAACAGGCTAAGACGGTCCAGTGCTGAAGTAACCTTCCCTGGTCCTGCATGATCAGTGACTGATAGCCTCAGTGCTGGGAGAAAGAACAAAATTAGTTTTTTTAATGACCACGATTGGTCAGCCCTTGATCTAGGCGCTAAATAAAAGGTGCCGGTGTTCCCTGTGTGTCTGTCTTCACCATACACCCTGCAGGGAACGCCAGTTCGAGGTTGTGTCTTCAGAGAAATCATTGACCAAATTCCCAGATTCGGCTGCTGGCAAATCTGCAATGGGACAGCGATGGTGAGTCTGGGCTACTGGACTGCCCATCCATAATGAGGTGTAGCACAGAATGCTGTTCTGAATACACAGACTGTCCGTAATACGATTGGTCGTTATGAGTGCGTGATGAGTGTGCCTTGGGGCCTAATTGGCCGGTCTCTTGTCTAGGTCAACCCCTGTAAAGAGTCACTTTAAGAGACTTGCTCAATCCTCTTGTCGGAGCCCATGCGTGGAGTATTATTGATCCGATAGAAATAGTATATATTTTTTTCCCCCATCAACAACCCTTTCTTTCTCCGCCGCTGCGACCTCCGCTCCCATCCAGACGACGCGTTGCTGTAAGGGGTTCTACGGACCGGACTGCAGCCCGTGTCCTGGGGGATTTACCACGCCCTGCTCCGGACACGGCAAGGTTGGCGGTGCTGTCCTGCATATGCCCACACGTCGCACTCACTGCTGTCTCTCAGGAACCCCAACGAGGAGACGGCCTTCTGCAATATGACTGACATGGATGTATTCACCAGGGCTATTTACCATATCGATACCTAAACCCATGCCTAACACCCTGCCACCCACAAGGATGTGACTCTGCTTGTCATAAACATTCTGGTCAGTGTGACCTGAACCTCCTTCTCTGTTGGGTTTCAGTGCATGGACGGGATGGAAGGCAGTGGGACCTGTGTGTGTGAGGAGAACTTTAAGGGCTCCCGCTGCCAGTACTGCTCCAGACCAGACAAATACGGACCTGGCTGTGACAAGAGTAAAGCTACCCTTCGCCCGCAGACTCACATGCCTTCGCATAGGGCGCTGCAGGCGAAACGTTCGCAAAGGCAGTGCGCACGCCGGGGCACAGAAACCGAAACGGCTTACACTCCAGATATGTTGGGATCTGGATGTTGGTGGAAACGGTGCTGGCATCTGTGTGAATATTGCTTCTCTTTTTTCGACTCCCTTAGCCTGTAGCTGCATCCACGGTCAGTGTGACAGCCGGCCAGAGAGCGATGGTGCCTGCAAGGTGGACACCTGCCAGCCTGGCTACACCGGCAAGTTCTGCGAGCGCCATACGCAGTCCTGTGGTGCCAGGGTGGAGTTCTGCCACGCCCATGCAGTCTGTGAATTCAACGGCGGGGCCGTCAGGTGAGTGTCCCGACTTCAATGCGATCTCGGAGAAATAAGTTGCTTACGGTTAGGGTTAGGGTTAAGAGTGTGAACGAAGTCCAGGACCGTGATGAAAGGGTTTCACTACTTCCTGTCTCATCAATGATCACACGTTTGGTCACCACCACCACCACCCCCCCCCCCCCCCAATCTGTGTCCAGATGTGTGTGTAAGCCTGGTTACCAAGGAGACGGGATCACGTGTGTGGAGGCAGACCCGTGCGCTTTGCCCCAGCGAGGTGGCTGCAGCATCAACGTATGTAACGCCCGTTACGAAAGAACAGGTTGCCATCGCTTCTGTCGCATTTTAACATCTCCAGTGTTACATCTAAAGTATCCGGAAGCTCCCCAAGTGTTTCTCAGTAACTTGGCTTCCGTACCGCCGCTAAAATAACATCACCGTTGGATGCGTTTGCTTTGCCCAAACCTTTAATCATTAATACAATGGGATGTTTACTGAAGGAAGTAACATTAAGTGGCTCAGTCAAGCCAGCTGTGTTTCCTGAGTTCTGTCTCATTCACGTACAAAAAAGTCATAACAATGTTGCACCTTAGTGTTATTGCACAGCAGCAGAGATAGATTGTGGGTCACTTTTTAAAATTGTACTGAAAAGATTTGCCTTTGCCAGAATTAAATCCATGACAATTTCCTTGTTTTAGAAGACAAAGCCTAATTTCAGTTGTTTTGAAACTGCCAATTGTGCCAGCCTAGGGAGTTTTTCCTTGCCACTGTTGCCACTGGCATGCTTTTGGGGGGGTCAGGCCTGGGACATATTGTATTTCTCTGTATGTAAAACGTATGTCTTTGTGACATGGAAACATGTGAAAAGCACTGTATAAAATCACATTTGATCGATTGATTGACGACCCGTCCCGATTCCCACAGGCTAAGTGTATAAAAATGAGCCCTGGGTCACATGAGTGCCGGTGCCTGGCAGGATGGTATGCTGACGGTGATGACTGCCAGGCCATCAACAACTGTCAGGCGCCGGAGAGAGGGGGCTGCCATCCCAACGCCACCTGTATCAACGTTGGCCCAGGACAGGTGAGAGGGAGGCAGGTCTCCCCTGAACTTCCGAAAGGAAACCTGCCTCTATGCCTTCACCTTCTGCGTTTTCCTCCTCCTCCTCCTCCTCCTCCTCCTCCCACAGAGCGACTGTGAGTGCAAGAGTGGCTACCGTGGGGACGGGCAAGAGTGCGAACCTGTCAATCCGTGCGTGGACCAGAATGGCGGATGCCACTACATGGTGCGTGTTGTCGCTGTAGACGACCGAGACAAACTAAAATACGTCGATTTAGTTTACTTCTGCGTAAACGCGACGCTTTCAACTTTCAGATTCTTTTATTATACTGTCTTGCGTTTTGTCGATGTTGCGGTCATGTATTGATATTCTAGTTTGTATTTTGTATTTTCAAGTTCCTGCATACTTACTGATTGGAATTCGTGTAATGTTCGGTTCTGAACAACGCATTAAAAACAATGGCACGTTGATTTCATGTCCGGTCCATTTATTAGTTGTATAAGTGATACAGTGTGCTATAGAACAGTTGCGACAACGTTTTTTCGACCCGTTTGGCGTCCTCCTGTGCAGGCCTCTTGTCGGTACCAGTATGCCGGAGTGTGGAAGTGTGTCTGTGATGACGGCTATTCTGGGGATGGAAGACTGTGTTACAGCTCAGTGGCGCAGGTACCAGCGCCCTCTCCTGTGCCAGCGCCCTCTCCTGTGCCAGCGCCCTCTCCTGTGCCAACGCCCTCTCCTGTGCCAACGCCCTCTCCTGTGCCCTCACATTTTACATTTGACTTATTTAGCAGACGTCCAGAGCGACATACAAAAGAGCTGCAGTTTACAAAACTGAGCTGTCTTGCTCTATTGACAATGACTGAGAGCAGGTATAAGACTAATGCTGCAAAGAGATAACATATCAGTAAACAATGGATGGACCTCCTTGTAACGGAGGTCTGGTCGTTTTAACGTCTGCTTTTAAACCAAGGCTTCTGTACGACTCGTTTTTCTCGATAATGACCTCTTATACTCTCTCTACAGCTGCAAGTGTTTAGTTAGCCGCCTAGCATTAGTTAAGATCCCTGCCGTAATACTTGCCTCTCAGTATATGCAACGCGTTTATAGATCTCCTTCCCAAGGTACTGGGGCGTTTATTTATTTCTTAAATCTTTTTTTTGTTTTATTTTACCCCAAAAAATGGCCTTTGTGTCTCTGCAGGAAATGTCTGCTATTCCTGAAGGTGGCGAGTTCAACGAATGGGTGAATGTAAGTCATGTTAATGACATTGGATCTATCAGTTTAACATTTTATATGTTCGTTGTTAATTTTTTCATGAGATTACTCAGTTCCAATGGTCTGTGTTTTCAAAAACGATTTTAAAAAGTCTTTCAGGCTGCACCAGGTCCATTCTAAATCAATATTTAGCAGCCAAATAAATTCACGCTATGGTGTGTGTTTAAGTTAGCCTTTTTTGTGTTGTGTCGTCTACAGAACGCCGGCCTCTACCAGATGCTCTCCGAAACCCAGAACCTCACCTTGCTCGTGCCTTCCACCAGTGCGGTCCAGAAAATGACAGAAGAGGACAAAAGCTTTTGGACGTCACCGAGTAACCTGGCAAGCCTTGTCAAGTATGAGCCCCGTTGTCAACAAGCTGCGGACAATTGAACTGAATGGGAGAACAGCACAATGTTTTCTCTTGTTGAAAGGGGAGTCACGTCTCCAGTTTCTATGTGTGCGTGGTTGGTGTTCCAGGCATCACATGGTGAAGGGCGTTTACCACCTGGCAGACCTACGGAACGCGTCCTCTTCTCTGCAGCTCACTTCCTTTCTGAGGGGGTCACTTCCTGTTTCCGGGACCAATGGGGTGAGAGATCAGCCAGGGTCGATCAGCCTATGACACGGGGGGGATTTCTTTATGTTGGCATGCAATGCTGCCTTAAAGACATTATACAGTCTACAACAGAGCTGTACTCTATAAAAATGTATAGTTGTTTTTTCTCTTGACATGTGCCTTAAGCTGTGCATTTTAATGAGCAAGAATAAATTGTATTAAAATTATAATTAATTTAAACAGGTGATTAATTGGTGTAGTGAGAGTCTTGTGAGTTAACATCATCCGGTAATCGTAATTCTATGTTTTGCTCATAGAAAAGTCATAGAAAGTCTTTGTCAGCTTCCCTCTATGAATAAATTAATAAAACTAACCCCCGACCCCTCCCCCAGACTACTATTGGAGGAGGCAGGATTATTTCAGCAGATATTGCAGCAACGAATGGACTGATCCACGTGATTGATTGGGTAAGTCATGCACATTTCAGCTCTCACCACCATGGGGATGGGGCTGGCATTTAAACTGTGTAACGAGTGTTTGTCCCCTTCGTTTCCGCCGGACTCGCCAGGTCTTGATCCCAAATCGACGCCTGAGTGAAGGTCTGATCGAGCTACTTGCCCAGAGGCCTGAGTACTCCATGTTCCGCAGTTACCTTATCGTGCGTACCAACGCCCGTCTTCCAAACGCCCGTCTGTGCACCAGTCTGTGATATACATTACCACTTCTACTAGCTTTGTATTCACCTACATTTACCTACATGGCATGCAACTGGTTGTCATTCCAGACTGATCAACATGTGTGCTTCTAATGAGGCAATGTTAAGTCTGGTGTGGTTTGCCTGGTACTACTAAATAGTTCCACAAAATATTTACCAATGTTCCATTTTACAAGACTTTATTTTCTCGAACTTGAAGCTTGCATATTATTATTATTATCATTATGGTAGTGAGACAGTTAATTCATCTAATCTAATTCTACATGCAAACAACCATTAGTGCTATTGAAACCGGAGTGTGGTTTCTTTTTTCCAGCAATATAACCTGACGCAAGAAATAGAGAGCAGCTCCGCCTACACGGTGTTCGCACCGAGTGACAGCGCTGTCAGCCAATACCTGAAGAGGACGGGCTCCACCCACATGGTACTCTATGCAACCATATCCTTTGACAAACTGTATTCTGCATTCCTATCTATAAGTCCATAAAGACTCTAAAAATGTAATCGGCACATTGTGTAAAGACAATACAAATAATACACCGCTTATTTCGCTGGCCTTAGCTGTCCTTTATTTAGTTGAGTGTCTAGAAATGAGTAAAATCGGTAATTGACCTTTCACCCTGACTGACGTGAGGAGGTTAAAGAATGACGTTTGAGGCTGAGCCGGATCGGGGATGTGCTCATTAGAGGGAGCATGAACCACATTGGGCGGTACGGTACCAAGCGTAACTCAAGGTGACAGCACCAGCGTCCGTCGACTGTGTTTCAGTCTGCCTTCGTTTTGGGGTTTTTGTGCGCAGGACGTGAACATGACCCGATACCACGTAATCCTGTCGGAGAAACTGATGGAGAGGGACCTGCAGAGCGGCCTTTACCGGGAGACGATGCTGGGCTTCTCATTTCAAGTGGGGTTCTTCCTGAGAGACGGCAAAGTAGGCCCCTTCGGTGCATCACATTGTCATCTCAGTGGGTGGCGGTCAACAGAATAAAAAAATACCTTTGGCTTTCCGTCCGAAACCAGATCAATGTCAACGACGCCCAGCTGAACCTCACAGACTTTCAGGCCAGCAAGGGGGTTATCCACGGTCTGTCCTCGGTTCTGGAGATCCTGAAAAATCGCTGTGACTTCGAGGTGCCCAGAGATATCATGGTACTGCATATCCTGACTCCCAGAATTTCAGCATAGACACCTTCGTGTGTTCTGACAGCTGACTGATGCTTGGAAATTTGGATAGCTGCAATAAATGGTCTTTGTGCAGCGTTATTGTAGACCGTGACTTGGTTTTCTCGCTGCGCATTTCTGGGAATGTATTTTGCTGGATCAGGCTATTGAATATTCTGTTTGCTTAAAGGGAACCTGTCAGGAATGTCTCTCGGACTACATCTGTCCTCCTGGAACAAAACTAATGGTAAGCCAACCATGCAAAAATGAGCTCCTCTCTGAGAAGTGCGGTTTGCGAGAGAACAAACGACAGCTTTTATAGAGTGGCCGGTCCTTTTGTTCTTTCCTGTTGGTTCAGACTGTTCCTGGCTTTTGTAAAGTGTCCTTTTGTTCTTTCCTGTTGGTTC
>JAOVYW010025169.1:0-10893 GCA_025775045.1 Hiodon tergisus | reverse complement strand
GATGAAGGCGTTCTCTGCAGGTCAAACAGTGATGATGGTGTTCTCTGCAGATTAAACAGTGATGAAGGCGTTCTCTGCAGGTCAAACAGTAATGATGGTGTTCTCTGCAGGTTAAACAGTGATGAAGGCGTTCTCTGCAGGTCAAACAGTGATGATGGTGTTCTCTGCAGATTAAACAGTGATGAAGGCGTTCTCTGTAGGTCAAACAGTGATGATGGTGTTCTCTGCAGATTAAACAGTGATGATGGTGTTCTCTGCAGATTAAACAGTGATGATGGTGTTCTCTGCTGATTAAACAGTGATGAAGGCGTTCTCTGCAGGTTAAACAGTGATGATGGTGTTCTCTGCAGGTTAAACAGTGATGAAGGCGTTCTCTGCCGGTTAAACAGTGATGATGGTGTTCTCTGCAGATTAAACAGTGATGAAGGCGTTCTCTGCAGGTTAAACAGTGATGATGGTGTTCTCTGCAGATTAAACAGTGATGATGGTGTTCTCTGCAGATTAAACAGTGATGATGGTGTTCTCTGCAGGTTAAACAGTGATGATGGTGTTCTCTGCAGGTTAAACAGTGATGAAGGTGTTCTCTGCAGATTAAACAGTGATGATGGCGTTCTCTGCAGGTTAAACAGTGATGAAGGCGTTCTCTGCAGATTAAACAGTGATGATGGTGTTCTCTGCAGATTAAACAGTGATGATGGCATTCTCTGCAGGTTAAACAGTGATGATGGTGTTCTCTGCAGGTCAAACAGTGATGAAGGCGTTCTCTGCCGATTAAACAGTGATGATGGCGTTCTCTGCAGATTAAACAGTGATGATGGTGTTCTCTGCAGATTAAACAGTGATGATGGTGTTCTCTGCAGATTAAACAGTGGTCTTCCCAGGGCTTTCTGCCCCAGATTCTGAGGTACCACATTGTGCCGTGTCGCATGCTGACACGTGAAGAACTGAGCGTGCCCAGAAATGTGACCACGGCGCACGGAGAGATCTTGACCATCACCTACTCTCAGGTAACATCCTGACAACGCTCAGTACCGCCCACTAGACCATAAGATGCTGTTTACTTCTCCCGCTCTACATGGAGCAGTCGCTGGTAACTAAGAGACCTTTATGAGAATTGGATAACTGAATAGAAGCACTTGCAGGGTACCATATACATCAATGACAAAGTCGAGGTTTTGTCCAGCGACGATGTCAGCCTCAATGGGGTAATTCATGAGATCGACACCGTCCTGATCCCTAAGGTTCTACAGACCGTTCCTGCGGATAATGATGGACATAACGGCGTAAGTGTTTCCAGGACAACCAATCAGCTATTAAATCAAACTATTTATGTTAGCGCATTTTTACAAATGCAGTACAAAAAAAGTATACGGTATGAGACCTGATTAAAATGGTTTAATTGATAGGAAGTTTTCCATAATTTCCATAAAATATTATTATTAACGAAATGCAGAGCAACATGCATGGGAATTTTTATAAAACCCTAACCCAAATACTTGTTACCCACATGGGCTCTTGACTCCTAACAGCAAAACCTGACAGCTGTTGCAAAACTGTATGGATATACAACATTCACTAAATTACTGGAGGTCAGTGTCATTTGTTTGTTTATTTATTCTTCCTCTCCGATTGGTGCAGATAATCTGACACATGGTTCATTTGTTCCAGGACACAGAGGTGATGAGCTTGTTGAATGACCGCATTCACCAGCCGGTCACTTTGTTCTGGCCCAGCGACCAGGCCATAGCTGCTCTCCCCCAGGAGCAGAGGGACTTCCTTTTCAGCTCACACAACCGAGAAATGCTGGTGGAATACCTTAAGTACCACATAGTCCGAGACGCTAAGGTAAGCTCAGCACCGGTCTCTCCTCTTCCCGATCCATGTCCTTACACAGCGGGGTAAAGCCACGCGACGGACGCGCTGCTTTCCCTGCGTGCGTTTCACTTTGCTTCACACGTTGTATCCGTGTATCCCCATCCCAAGGTCTATGCCTCTAGCCTTATGCACTCCAGTCTGAAGACTCTCCAGGGCTCGGACCTCTCCGTGAGCTGCGGGGGTGAAGAGAGCATAGTAAGTGTCGTTTAAAGGGGGCCGCGCTTACGGTCTCAGCTCCCCACATGGGGGAACTCAGTGCCTTAGCGTGTGACGCTTCTGGTATTCCCTCAGGGAGAACTCTTCCTGAATGACAGGAAGTGTCGAATTGTGCAGAGGCAGCTGGTCTTCAACGGAGGCATCGCTCATGGGATCGACTGTCTGCTGACTCCTCCCAGCCTCGGGGGGCGCTGTGACGTCACACACACTGTTTATGTTCAGGTCAGCGTTGTGGCACAGATAGTTCTTGCACTTAAGGAGCGCAATCAAAACAAGAAAACAGCCTAACATAGCCTGAAAATAGCATTTCACACAGCGACCTACATGTGTTCCGTTCAAGTGTCCCACGGCAACCGTGGCTATGTGGTGGATGAAGTTCTTATTCTCGGTGACATGAAAAATGACTGTCTTCCTTTGTGTGACAGGGCATGTGCGGGCAATGCTCTAACTACATGCAGACCTGCCCCTCTGGACGTAAACTCAAGGTACATGCACCTTGGCATCTTGTTAAGTTACTGCGTCCCTTTCAGCCGCTCGATTTAAACATGAGTGTGTCTGGTGAAAAGGGGGATGGGTATTCAATAGTGCAACGTTATTGTGATGCGCCCGTTTTTTTCTTTTCATTGGGTTGCAGGAGGTAAAGAAATGTCGACTCCCATTCTACCTGTTGCGCAGGACTGTGGGATGCCAGCCGGTCTGCTCCCTTTACCTCTGGAGTCCTAAATGTTGCCCTGGATACTTTGGACGGGATTGCATGGGTAATTGCTTTCCGCCCCCACTTTTAAATTGGTTCTCCCCACTGCTAATGTTAGAGATAATCGTGAGCAAAGAGGCCCTTGCAGAAAACCCCAAACCTACAGGATCTATGACACTGACATCTATGATAGACCTTGATTCTAGAGTTGCGCAGGTCTTGGTTTTTACACCCGGTAAATAAATTGCATCATTTTCAATCTAGTATCTGTGTACCTGTGAGCATCACCAGCACGTTTCCCCGCTGTTCCCCTGTCCTCGCTATGTTCCTGCCCGTGGGCCTCCAGCCTGTCCCGGAGGACCGGAATCCCCTTGTGGGAACCATGGGAAGTGCGACGAGGGTCACCTTGGAAACGGCACCTGCACGTGTGACCCCAGGTTCCAGGGGGTGGCCTGCGAGCGTTGCCTCGAGGGGCATTATGGGCCCACCTGCCAAGGTTTGTCCCTACTTCCCAGCTACCGCATACGGTCCCCGCTCTTTGGGTTCCTCCACGGCATTGTAATATCTCTGCTTTCTGACTTTGTGTCAGTTTGCAACTGCACTGAGCACGGATCATGTGACGAGGGCCTGAAGGGGACTGGAACGTGCTTTTGTGACAAAGGGTGGACCGGGCAGCACTGCGAGTCCAAATTGGGTAAGTCGGAATAGAAAGTCAAATATAAAGTGTGGGTCTGTGTGTGTGTGTATGTACTACATCACTACTCTCTTCATCTTTTAGCTGTGGAGCCAGTCTGCTCCCCACCGTGCTCTCAAAACGGCGTGTGTAAGGAGAACAACACCTGTAAATGCAGACCTTTCTATAATGGAGACGGGATAACGTGTACAGGTGGGGCTGAATGTGAAACGTCCTCATAAACAGCTCATGTTCTCGCCCCCAACACCCACACACAACATGCTAACTGTCTGCGCTCTGAGTCGCTCTGAACGTGAAAACGTTTGTGTGTGTGTGTGTGTTTTGTGTGTGAGTGTGTGTGTTTGTGTGTGAGTGTGTGTGTGTGTGTTTTGTGTGTGAGTGTGTGAGTGTGTGTGTGCGTGTGTGTGTGTGTGCGTGTGTGCGCATGTGTGTTTGTGTGTGCGTGTGTGTGTTTGTGAGTGTGTATGTGGGTGTGTGGGTGTTTGTGTGTTTGTGTGTGTGTGCGACTGTGAGTGTGAGCGTGAGCGTGTGTGTGTGTGAGCGTGTGTGTGTGAAACAGGAGGCTGCCTAAGCTGTTTTTCGGGTGTTCAGGCTGCTGTTCTCTGTCCTGTCAGTCGTTGATCTCTGCAAATGGCAGAACGGCGGTTGTGCCAAGGGTGCCAAGTGCACCCAGAAGGGCGAGAAAATCACCTGCACCTGTCCCAAGGGTCACTCTGGAGATGGCTACGTCTGCATGCCTGTTAACCTCTGCGCTGCCGCCGACAACGGGGGCTGTCACGAGCATGCCACCTGCACCATGACGGGGCCGGTAAGAGTACCCGGAAGTGTGGATTTTTCCGTCTTGTTTGCCTCCTGCAACTGGTTCTGTTTAAAGAGTGCACCTTTCTAAATCGTCTACTGGATAAGAGTTACCTTACACCGGGTCTGCATGGATTGCTGTAGAATTCTCCGTTTATTTTGTCTCTGAAAGTTACATCTTTGAGTTGCTACGGCCATGTCGTGGAGATGGCAAACGGGTCTTACGAGATGGAGAACGCTCCTGCTCAGTTTTTGTGTGTGTTTAACAGGCAAAGAGGAAGTGTGAGTGTAAAAGTGACTACATCGGGGATGGTGTTGCCTGTGAGACGAGGGAGCTGCCAGTCAACCGCTGTGCCCAGGGCAACGGGCAGTGTCACCCGGACGCGCTGTGCACCGACCTGCACTATGAGGGTGAGCTGTTTTGCTTTAGAATGGCCTTCTCCCATCTCAAAAATAAGTGACATTGCTACTCAATTAATTAGCACCGGTAGGAAATATGTACCCGAATACATTTCTGAACACTTCAGCCTAGTATTACATACTTTTTTACCTACCAAATTATGCAATGAGCCACTTGTGTCCAGTAAAACGTTTTTTTCCCAGCCTTTTATTGCAGTTTATTCTGTAAATGTGCGGCCTTTTTTCTGCAGGTGCCAGATATTATAGACATTAGTGTTGGGGGAATAAGAGGGGTGCATTAGGGAATGCACACTAGTTGGGTAATGATGTAAAGGAGAATAACTGAGGATAAGAATGTGGTGCAGGTCATGGGAAGAGGTAACGGGTGAAATGATTGGATGTCAGTGGGACACATGGCTGTAACGAGAGACTGACTCCGCCCCCTGCAGACAGAACGATGGGCGTGTTCCACAAGCGCTCCACAAAGGGCCAGTACAAGCTGACCTATGCTGAGGCTCAGGAGATCTGCCGAGAGGAGGGCAGCACCATCGCCTCCTTTGTCCAGCTCTCTTATGCACAGGAGGTGAGGTCGATTCCCTGGTACCCGGGGCCGAGAGGGCAAGGCCGTACACTGCTTCCAGGCTGCATGCCGGTACACTCGCCATTTGGGCTGAAATTAAGGAAGGAAGCTTTACAGCTAATTGATTAACGAGCCCGGAAGCTTTGCAGCTAATTGATTAACGAGCCCTAGCCGCTTGATTTCCTTGTGTGTCTTGGACAGGCTGGCTTCAACTTGTGTGCGGCCGGCTGGCTGGATGAGTCCCGTGTGGCCTACCCCACCACCTTCCCCAACCCAAAGTGCGGCTTCGGTCACGTGGGCATAGTTGACTACGGCACCCGGGTCAACCAGAGCGAAACCTGGGATGTGTTCTGCTACCGGATGAAAGGTGCAGCAGCAGCAGCAGCAGCGTCTCCACGTCCGGAGAGTGGTTTTAAAAGTGTCCGGCAGGGCGGCACGATTCTGAGCGCTTCTATTGTCTGCCTCCAGACGTGTCGTGCGACTGTAAGGTGGGCTACATCGGGGACGGGTACTCCTGCAGCGGACATCTCCTGCAGGTCCTTGCAGCCAAACCAAACTTCTCCAACTTCCTCTCTGTGAGTGTCATCTCCCCCCACCAGGGGAGTTTTAGTGCCGGTGGCTCGAGGCCCACGTTGTTCTTTTCATTTATACCTCATCGCTGTGCTCCCACGCCAGATTTTATACTGAATAAAACACACCAATATCGGATGTCTAATAAATTGTAACGCGTATGGTTTTCCCATATCATTTGAATGTCTTTATTTTAAACCTGAAGTCAGTCGTGACCCGGTTCATTTAAAATAAAACAAGTTTTTCATGATGTTTCCTTTTGCCAGTAGCAGGAATGAGTTTGTTGCTTCTTTCCTTTCGTTTCAGCAAATCCTGAACTATTCCAGCAACTCCGATAAGGGGAAGGAGTTTGCGAACCGCTTGAGCAACCTGACCATCCAGTCCACTCTGTTTGTGCCAGATAACAGCGGCCTGGACGAGAACCAGGTCAGAGGTCTTTCACACAGTTCACGCCAACTGACCTTTCCCTGTTAGAAGTGTGTTCTCCTTTCGTCACACTGACCCGCTGACCTCCGGTCAACCCGTTTTCCTGGTCTAGTTTCCTTTCAGTTTCCTGCGCAACCCTCCTAACCTCCGTTCTCTTTGTCATAATCCACGGGATCCATTTTCCACTGTGTTCTGCTGTGTGGGACAGACGCTCTCTGGACGGGACATAGAATATCACCTCTCGGACAGCAGCGCGCTCTACTTCCAGGACCTCACCAATGGCAGTCAGATCCGAACCAGGCTGGGCTACAACCTCAGAGTCCTGGGCATTGCTGACTTCCACAACCCCGACGTTCTGGTGAGGAGGTTGTGTTAGCCCCAGTGAGGCCAAAGGCCAAAGGGGTCACTGGGAACCTTGTGTGCTGAGGAAAGGGAGTGATGTAGTAACAGATGAATATGGAAAGGGGAGGGGTATATTTACTGGAAGGGGGGTGTGGAGAAACACATTGCTGGTAATCTATGATTGTGGTTACCCTGTTTAATAACAACTCAGTCGGTTTCAGACTTTCATCGCCTCTCTGTACGGCAGTGTGGACCGTTGAATCAGAGTGAATCTATTCCTCCTCGCTTTCTTCAGACCACCTCACGTTACATTAATGACCGCTTCCTTATCGACTGGGATATTTTGGCGTCCAATGGGATCATCCACATCCTCCAGGGACCGCTGCGAGCCCCACCCCCAAAATCCACGGTGAGAGATTGGTCAATTTCGACGGTCACTTCTTCAGCATCGACAGGTCTCCTAAGGTCCCTCTACAGGAAGATCAGGACGTTGTTGACGGTTGACGTGATTGACATTCAGAAACTGACTGATAGAAAACCGTTGCTCCCTTTTAACCCAAAGTTCCATGCCGGACACAAAGCTGGGATGGTCATTGGGGTCCTGCTGGCGGTGCTGCTGATGGGAGCAACTGGGTTTGCTGGGTACCACTTCTACAGCCACCAGACCAAGCCCTTCCAGTTTCATTACTTCAAGGTTAGTGCATGCGTTTGCCGTCAAAACAGCCTAGTGCTTTTTACGTAGCCAGAAGAAAATATCACCAGTCAAATCAACCTATTTACTCAGTCCTCAGCAGACCCACGCTGTGTTGTAACTTGGCAGCCCAGAGATAACTTTTTACGCAATGTCAGTCCATTCTAATCCCCCAACGCCCACTGTGTCACACTTTCAGGATGATGAGGGAAACGACACAGGCCCAGTGGCGTCAGACCCCTCCATCTGCAACCCTATGTATGATTCTGCTTCCTGTCCCTCCCTATCAGGGCTCTCTGTAAGTGACTCCACACTTATTATTCCATTTATTCTCCACACGGGCAAGGCAGCTCTCCACACAGGCAAGGCAGCTCTCTCAGGAGCCTTTTAGGCTTCTCTATGTTGTCGCGGTTCTTTTCAAGTGCGTATTACAAGGCTGACGTGATTAAATACAATCGGTCCATATTCAAAGAGCTTATGCGAGCGATTATATGTATAAAATGGGCCTTGCGCTATTTTATTCCTCAAATAACTGAAGTAAGAATGATGTGATTGGTAGTATACTGAGAGTGGATTTGCCTGGACAGAAAGACTCAATGTTTCAGGGGGAGGATAAACATCGCGTGGTGGACGGCGGCCCCTACGACATATTCCAAGAAGGCTGAGGGCGAGTTTTGCCAAATGCCCGACTTCCGTGTCCAGTCGAGAGAGAGAGAGAGGGTAATGGTACGTGTTGCTCATGTTTCCAGCAGAGGGCAGCACAGTCACACCACCTTTCTACCTTTTTGGGGCAAAAATTGAAGGGATTTCTGATAACACAAATTGACATCGCCCATTTCGTTTTGGTGTTCATGCACCCATGGCGGTTACTGCATTGGAACATTTCTATGGCTGCTATATTTTTATGGATGGAAAACATACCCCTTATTTTGAAAGTGACAAAATGTGTAAAAATCTTGTACCGCAGTGAATATGGCAGGGCCATGCATTTTAAAACTGCCAAAATGTATATATTAAAATGTTTTACACTCCTTCATGTTATCTATTGTAGGGTAAACCTGCTTCAGACTAAATTCAAATATGCTTTGATTTATTGAATGTAAATTGTTTTATTTGCTACATGCATACACAAGATTGAATTGCAAACTCTTTCCCATACGGTTGGCTTCTTCGGCTGTTGCTATGACAACTCTTACACAGGCCCGGCCCGTCACTGAGCTTCTGTCCAGCTTCTCCAACTCCAATGCACTCCACAATGGAAGCAATAAAACTAATGCCAGTACACCAGCATTCACTTTTTAACCTAAGAACAAAAAATATCCCCTTTCTGATTAGTCCGTTTCAGTCACATCATTTGCTATAGTAAAAACAGGCAGACGTGAGATGCAGTGCCCACAAATTACATTAAAATCATGAAACGTGGTTGTTCATTTCATGCAGTAAGTTTTGTTTTTTGTTTTTTTTATATTACCCACAATTATGCTATTTAAAAAGATCAAATTCTAAATCACAAAAAAAAAAAGTTCAGTTGTAATAAATACTGCGTAAATTAAAACTGGACACAAGCATGTAACATTATCCACAGAAAAACAGCACAATCGTGCTTTAGACCTGCTCACAGGCCATGCAGAAAATAGCTGAGCTATGAGAGATCACCGTTCAGTAGCTGATTGTAGAACTCCTGCCTAATTAATACCCAAGACACTTTTAGAGCTCAGTTGTAAAGGTGACACTTTAGAATTAAATACAATGATAAATAGATAAACAAAAACTTCTAATAGAGCCCTTCTAACAGGCTGCAAAACAACAAGGAGGGGAGGAGGGGGGCGCCACTGTTGTGTTTAGGCCTGGGGCCTTCAACTGTGGCCCTTAAAAAGCGAGAGACGTCACGTCCACAGTTTTATCACCACTTGCAACACAAGTGATGCATCAAATAAACAACTTAAATCCACTAGTCTTCAGAATCTAACTACACGCTCGTAACCCTAAACTCGTCACCCTAAAACCTGTCATAATTAGGGATTAACAAGGGGGG
Source organism: Hiodon tergisus (assembly GCA_025775045.1). NCBI lineage: Eukaryota > Metazoa > Chordata > Actinopteri > Hiodontiformes > Hiodontidae > Hiodon > Hiodon tergisus. The sequence goes on along the minus strand of JAOVYW010025169.1, from coordinate 1,573 downwards.
GGGGGGTCTAGTCCTTCCAAAACATCTGATTTGGGTAGCATGGAATAAGGCGTTTTTGAGTCAGTTTAAATCCTCTGAACAAATTGGTGTCCTGCTCTACTATCTGATCCTGAGTGTTTGTGATGTCCTCACGTGGCAAAATTCAACTGTACATGCACAGCAGGACAAAAAAACGATATTCAATACGGTCACCAGAAATATCACGTTTTACTAATTACTGTACCGCAAGAATTGTAACAATGGTGTTTGAACTGTAAACTAGCTAATAAGATACGTCTTGAATGGGGTAAAAATTAAAAAAACACAGGCTTGGTATGTACCACACTAGGGCTTCTGCTGCTTGGTATGTACCACACTAGGGTTCTGCTTTGAAATTATTTGTTTTATTTAAAAGGAGAATGAAGGTGGACTTCAACCTTCTGTTAGTAAAATACAATATATGTGTGTAAAGACATTAAGCTAGTTAAGATACTGATCTTATTCCAGGGTTAAAAAATCCTGGAATGTGCTTTGAAAAATCTTCCATAGTCTATGGCCACTTTACATATTAAGTGTCATATTTCTAAAAGAAGCTTCAAATTAATCTTAATTAATTACCCGATGACATATGTAAACATTTGAAAATGAGAACCAAGGAAAAGGTAACTGTGGAACATACCAAGATCAGGAGTAGCAGCCGACCCTATCTACTGCGTTAACTCCACCTTACTTCTACACCGGTTAGACTGAAAGGGCTGTCGTTTTTTTTTTTTACTGCATCCAACTCGCGACTCAGACGCGACCCGCAAAGGGCATCTTCATGGCGCCCGCGCTTGTCTGCTCTGGCCAGATGGGGGCCTCGTGCTGCAGCGGGTTGCGCCGGGGAAAGAACGTGTGGTGCAGGTCGTAGTTCAGGAGGCAGCTCAGCGACGCCATGTAGATGTCGGCGAAGCGAGACAGACGGCGGGAAAAGTAGGTGGGGTTGTGGTACGTGCGGAACAGGCTCCCGAACTGAGAGTTGAAGATTCCCTTTGTCCGTAACCTGCCGTTAAAAACAAACGGATTTAGCTAGAGTAACCGAAATCAAGCCGTCCCGCGGTTTATACATTTTACCGCTAAATGCATGGGGTCATCAGAACAACATGAATGCGATTGAGTTGGCTAAACGGTTGCCCCAGACCCTTTCCATCTCCCAGAATGCTATGAGATACCTAATGTCTTCTCTCTCCTTAAGCCACTGCTGGACCACTGCCTGAGATGCCGGGTCTCGGTGGACCTGCAGACAGCAGAGAAAATGAAATCTGATTCAGAACCAGGATTACCTTACTGGCCTACTTAAGATCCGGGGTGTCGTCAATCCTAATCCATATTGAGAATGTTAATATGAATCCTAAAGTAAATCTTAAGCCATAATGGGAATCTTAATATGAATCCTCATCTAAATCCGAGTCAAAGTACGATTCACAATATGGATTAGGATTCATATTACTATGAATCCTAATGTAAATCCTAATCCATATTGTGAATCTTACTTTGAATCTAAATCCATATTGTGAATCTAAAATTTGAATCTAAATCCATATTGTGAATCTTA
>JAOVYW010025150.1:3107-16333 GCA_025775045.1 Hiodon tergisus | reverse complement strand
AGCTAGCAAGCACATTTGGCTAATTTGCTACATTCTCTACTGTGGAGCAACTCTACGCGGTGATCTACACTGACTTCAAGATAAGTATAAGCAATTACAAATCGAGCATAACAATTCTTAGTTGTATCTATTTATAGCATTTTGTTGAAGGAAAGCCGACGGACCGATTCCCAGACCCAGTAGAAGCTAAACCTTCTAGCAGGTCACCTCCGAGAAAGAGGTAACGCTAATGTTGGTGATTCTAAATGCATGGCATAGATGGAACTGTAAATTATAAGATTACAAATTTACATTACTTCTGTAGGCGAACTAACAACGTGGAGGACACATGGGCGTATGCGGTGGAGAGCACGGAGTTTATTGAAAAAGGTATGTGTTGAATTTACTGCCGAAAATTGTCAGTTATTGTGCTGTCCTTGTGCACTCTTGAAACGACCAGAGTGTTTTATTTGGTTATAGTTTTATTTTTTATTTTTTATTTTTTTTTAATCGCAGATTGTTTTTTTGCCTGCATGTTATTGACTGCTGTGAAGCTTGCTAGTAGCTCGTGGCTGGTATGAACTATATCAAGAGTATCAGTGAGTCACTTCACTGGTTTGACCCTTAGTGCCTATAAACCTTTGTGAGGCACCAAAGACTAACAGATTCACCCAAATGGTTATGAGTAGTTTATCACTTTGTGATACGGTAGCTTGGTTTAAATATTAGAATATGTGATTAAATATTTATTTATTTTCGTCATGAAAATTTTTCCTCAGGAGGCTACATTCCTATTCACGATGGAGAAATTGAGCCCCGTACTGACAATGTGAGTTAACATGCCTTTCGATTACTTGCACAAATCGTGTCATGACATGCTAGGCAGACTTAAAAAATATATATATTTCTGACTCTTGTTATCTTGCCAGCTTTTTAAATTCACATCGGGGACGTGTAAGTGCATCTGAGCTTTTAGGCTAGTTCAGTTATACTAATGCCCTTAAGCATGGTAACGCCTGTTAGAGGCAAGGGGTCCAGGGTTCGAAGACTCATCGCTGCTCATGCCTGTCTGTTTGATCAGGACCAAAGCTCCCAAAATTTCCAACTGCCCATTAAGATTGAGATGGTGGATTCTGACTTCTCAGCATATTCAGGTATTTTACGTGCATGGTTTTTTAAAATTACCCTATAGAAACCATGATGTCTTAGCTTATGGAGTTATCAAGCGTATGCATGGTTTTCTGTGGTGAACGTATGTTTTTTTTGTTTCTGTATGTGAGGACCAAACATGGAATGAGGTTTTTTTTTTTTTTTTTAAACAAAACCAACAACAAATTCTTCATGATTCTCTTCTTAGGCTGCAGCTCTGGTTCTAGTTCACCTGTGCCTCTTGATCCGGCTGCCCAATTCTGGAAAAAGTGTCGTGAAGCAGGCTGCATTGAGTCTGTATTCTCCACCTTCATCTCTTCTGTAACCAGTCTTTCAGAAAGGATCTTGTCAGAGCAGGCCAACGAGGAAGGTGAGCAACTCGTGAATACCAGCACAGAGACTAGCTCACAGGGTAGATCTGTGCATTGGATCCTGGGGTTTCCTTAACAAAGGGCTCCTATTGACTAGTACTGTCTGTATCTGGGTTCTTCCTGCCTTAATGGCTAGCAAAACTATTTAATAAGGAGCTGATGCAAATACAAAGAACGCAGAAGATTTACGTAGTATTTGGTGTTTACATTTGCCATGCCCCACCCAGACTAACTAAAACGGACTTACTCAGGATGCGTCAAACAAATACGACGTGGAAGCAATTCCTGAAAATGGAAAGTAAATGACTCTAAATCCACACTTTACCATCCTCAGATTATAGGGTCTCGTTTAGAGTGCTTGAAGCCTCCGGAATGCTACCAGAGATATTTGCACAGAAGGAAATAGGTAAGAAAAAAATCTAAAATTCTTTATGGGTGCGGTTCTTTTGTTTTAACGTTCTTATTTACACAGCCCAATTAATCACATAGCCCTTGATCATGCAGTCAAGAACCGAAACTGGAATTCAGAAATCAGTGATGGACTAATGCCTTTTCCAGACATCGAGGGAAAGCTGAGAGAGCTCCAGAGGGAACGCGAAGCCCTTGAGAATTCCAGGTCGGCAATGAGGAGCGCCAGCAAAATGTTTACTTTCAAATGAAAGTACCAAGTCCCCACCTCCCAGAAACGTACGAAAGTTAAATCACTATGGTGATTTTATACTACTAAATTGATTTACTGTGGTACTCTTAATATGTAACATACTCTTTGTATTCTTCACCCACTGTTTTTAATGCATTCCGCCACTTATTTATTTGTATGAAATGTACCCGTGAGTATACATTGAACATATGCATTCAATTAAATTCACGGACAAGTTTATTGGTGGAGTAGCAGAAAATTTGAATAAAAAAAAAAAAAAACCTGGATGGTTTTCTGCATACATGACTGCATATTCCTAAAGTTGCAAGTAAAGGATCAGCGTTTAATCACAAGTTAGCGTTATATTGTATTGTATTCGGGGGTTCATGCCCTCTAGTTTTAGTTGTGGGGTAACAATAAAGCTATAAATTGCTTTTAAACTAATGTTGGAAAACATGTATTTGTATTTTGATGAGAATCTGTCACTGTATTTAATTAAAATTTTGAGTACTTTAGGACTTGTCTGGCAGGCATTCTTCATAATACTGGTTTCACTCCAAATGTGGCAGGCACTTCTAGAAGAAACGCAATGTTGAATCATCAAACTGTCACCGACAGATGTGATGTTTGTAAGCAGACTCGTCGATTAGTCTATAGCTGAGGTTTGACCATAGGTCTTGTGCAAATAAAGGCTCTTCGCAGGATATGAGCACATGACATCATTAAACAAACTGGACCTACATGTCTCTAAGCAACTATGTCTGATGCATGTAGACATCTGAACATGCATTAAACTGTTTGGGGAAACTCCAATTGGGAATCGCGTTTCCCATTCATTTTGCCGTCCATCTTATAAGCAATAGAAAGAGAATGAAGTTTGGAGTATCTACCACTGTTTAGTATTGCCGTGTGGTGGAGTGTAAAAGATTACCCCAGGTGAAAATATAATATGCACATCTTACGGAGAGCAACATCCCTACAGAGACCAGTTTGCAGGCTCAGTGGTGGTCTTTGATTTCCGGCGATTCATACACTGAAATTGTGGAGAAAGAGCAAAAGCCAAATTAATAAATTCATCACATCAACTTCAAGTGTGTTTTCAACACTTAATAAAAATTAGAATACATTTCTCTGGCTTGTTTTAGATTGAGTTATTTATGCAATCAGGAGAATATGACTGGCGGTTGTAAATTAAAAATCCCTGCTCTTTTTGACTAGGGAATAAACGTGCAACATAAATGGTTATACATGATCTGATGGTAGTTATGATGAACACATTAAATATAACTACGTCTCATCTAGAATATAGATCATGATGTTGGAAGTTCTTCATTGGACAAATCACCTTCAGTCAATAAAAACGACAGGGCTGGTTTCAAAGTTCAAGTTCTAATTTCTACCATCGCTGGATTAAAAATTTAAATAAAACTTTTTCGGGAGAAGACAGGCTTGTGGCGCACACACAGCAGGTCACTGGTGTTCAACAGCGTTGCTTCTTGTTTAGTGGCTGATCTCCCTCTGGGTGTTCTCCACGCTCCCTGACAGAACCATCTGAAATGACAATTCTTTAGTGCATTTAACGTCCCTGCTGGACCACATCTATAACAGCACTCTCAAACTAGTTCAAATGACTCAGGGGCCTCGGGTACAAACAGATAATGATTTATTTTACCATAATAAGGAATATGTGCGTGTTACCAAGAACTAAAGTTATCCTGATCTTTCCAAGCCATCACTGGCGAACCAAAATCACTTTCATTCAATGGTGGGAGTCCGAACTGAAGAAAACTTACTTTGCAAAGGAGGATTGAGAGGCTCAGCGATACATCGGTCTTGTGAATGCCTCTGCCACTATGGAAGAATATTATGCCTATTTAATCCATACCTTATAGCACATAACACAAACTAGTAACAACAGTGGCACTGGTACTGACTTTCTTAGCTAAAGATCCCTTTTACGAACTACTTTAAATTATATTTAAGGGTGTCTGGGCAGTAGCTTTTTGATTAATGATCAAAATCCTATTTTCTATTGCACCATTTTATGTTCCAGTATAAAACCCCAGTTAAAAAAGAAAAAGGAGGCGGGCCGACAGTACTCACAGTGAACTTTTGCACACCTTGAAGCTGGTCAAACCTCAGGTAGGAGATGTCATGCTTGTCTTTGCCACTGTCCAGATCCGTGGTATAGACCTCCTTGATTCCAGCACCCTTTATCAAAGGCACACACTCGTCGCATGGGCATTTCGTGACAAACATCATCGTGTTCTCGTCCTCCTTTATTTCTGCGCTCCTGTGTGATGAAACCCAAAAAAAAGACATATATATACATACATACATACATACATATATATACACACACATCTACTAGGCTTATTTTACCACCGTTAAAAATACTCAATTACTACATGTAATACTACCATACTATAGTATAGTGTAGTATACCCCTGTCCGAGCTTAGCACCTGAAAATGAACGCATTCTGCTCAGCGTGTATAATGTATCTGTACTTCCTGCTCTGACGGTTCTGCTGCTTGTTATCCATCTGGGGGAATTCAGCGTACTCCGAGCCCACCGGATAGGCGTTGTACCCACAGCCCACCAGGTACATTCGTCCTGTTCCATCACACTGACCCTGTTATATATGGTTAAACTCCAGTCAGTGAGCCACCTATTAATACCTCCAACATTAGTCACTGACAAGTGTCACACTAAAACGAGGGGAGAATAATGCATTTACTCACAGACTTCCCCACAGACCAGATTATAGCACCTACACCCACTTTTGGATCCTCTAAAAAGGAAATAAAAAATGTAGATACACTTGACAGTAGAAAATATTTCTGTTAAAGAAAAGAAAGAAAATTATAACACAGAACGTTTGCATATAAAGATTTTTATAAGGTTAAAAACGTTCCACTGACTCATATCTTTCTTAGAATGTTTTTTAAATTAATTGATTAAAAAAATTGTCATAAGAAGTCGAGTTCTTAACTGATCCCATTTGCGATTATTATTAGAGCTAATTACTCAAGAAATTAGCATTCCATGAAAAATACTGTCATATAGAAAGAAGTTGTTTGTCTCACCAGTTCTGTAAGCGAGCAATTGGGCCTGTATGATGCAATGCCGAGCGATCTCCTGGGAAACCCCCTGAGAAGCTACCCTGCCAACTTGCCCGGGGACCTTCCTGTAGAAGCCATACCCTTGATGGAAGTCTAAGAGGCTGGATGCAACAGAGGCCAGCACTCCGATTAGGTCCCTCATGTGTTGGCGAAGGCTGTTGAAGTATGGCTCCATGCAGAAGTTCTCCAGTCCCATTTTTGCCAGGATTTCACGGTGCTGTGTCTCATCCACGATGAAGAACATTCCAAGGAAGTCCTCCAGACACTGTCTCCGCTGCTTCCTGAAAAGTTCTCCAACATCCAGGTGGGGATCATTCTTAGCAATGCTCTCCAGGAATTCGCAGCTTCTGCACGTCTCCTCTACAAACTGCTGCATGCTGCTGGCCATTGGCTGCAGGAGGACGCAAATGTGCGCGCGGCTGTTGGACTTCAGTCTCTCGGCCGCCGTGGCATCTAGCTCGGCCTCCTGGAAGCTGTGTCCCGTCGTGCCGTTGACGCACTCGTCTCCAACCCCCCTTAGGAGGCTCATTTCTGGATCGCCCGGCCAGTATGATATCCGGTTGACCCCGGCTGAATGGACGTAAAATGACACGTGAGAGCTTTTGACTTGCTTAGTAAATTCAGTCATGTGGACATACAGTATCTTTACACAGTTCAGCCAGAACTTAATGCTGTTTTTATAATGCGGGAATAGATATTCCCCTCCAGCATTTGCTTAAGCAAAGACACATCCGGAAAAGTCCAGAAGCCTGTCACAATATATCAAATGGATGCATTAGTTTACACATTAGCAGCACTCTTACTTTCATTAAAAGTAACAACTCCTGTCCATGACCCACTAGATTCGCATATTCTGAATTTTGTGAGAACAAAGAAGTGATCCCCAAGAGCTACAACCACTTAAAGACTGAAGCACTCAAACACAGAGGACTCTTTCTTCAGTCACAGAAAAACAAGAGCTTTAATTTTGCTCAATGTTTTGAGGAACTCTGACGGAAGATTACAAGATATAAATGAGTACTAGTGGGACCCAGTAAAACTTCCTATTAGGCCTCACCATTGACAATCATTTTCAGGCAGGTTGAGCAGGGCTTCCTGGAGAAGTAGAGGTCACAACCCCTCAGTCTTGGCCCATGTTTGATCACAGCAATCTGACCTGCATGCAACTCCCCACTGGAGCAGTGAAGACCAATCATGTTTCGACCCTGAACCACCACCAGACCCGTGATTCCGGTCTTGAGACAATAAGAATATATTATGGAAAATGGAGGGGGAAAAATGTCAACAATTCATGTTAAAAATTGGATTAAAAAAAAAAGATAAAACATTGTGCATACAAAAATATACAGAACTGTGCAAAAGTCTTAGGCACCCTAGCTTTTTTTACACATTAGTTTTTTACTGCATTAGTGTGTCAGTAGAAGAATGTCCAAACATTCATTCTATGAAAGAAGAACAATGAATTCTCCCACAGATGGTATGGTCTCCACAGAGCCCTGATCGCCACATCATCGAGGCTGTCTGTGATTACCTGGACAGACAGAAGCAAGGCAGGCAGCCAAAATCCAAGAAGTACCGTGGCAAGTTCTCCAAGATGCTCGGAACAATCTACCAGTCAATTGTCTAATAAAACTGTACCTAGGAGAATTGATGCAGTTTTAAAGGCAAAGGTGGGTCACACCAAATATTCCCTCCCATTTTTAAAATGTGTTTTTGTTTATTGTCCTTTATAGTATTTATTTTATATTTAGAAACTTTGCATTTCATTATTTTTGAAAGCATCTCCACTTTACAGAATGTCCTTTTACATTTCCCTAAGACTTTTGCACAGTACTGTATGTGTTGTGCATATCTGCTTGAAAAAACACAGATTATGGGAAAAGCAGGGATATAAAATTGAAAAAGAATTAATATGTACATACTTGCTTATTTCCATTTTGCAGTGATTTATTTTTCGGAAACAGTTCCATCCAGAGACTCAGCAGAGTGAACAAATTTACTTTTGAAAGCCTGGGTCCATGACCTGAAATAGAAACCCACAAAAAGGTGAAGGTTGTTTACTTACTGACAGGTATGACAATTAATTTAGTTTTATTTCTATTATTTTTCTCTTATTTCAGGGTGACTTCAAAATCCAAAGGATTTACTTATCTGTGCAGCTTGATATTTATTAATTGAATTCAGGTTAAGTTCCAAGTAATGAAATTGAACTAATGACATGAATAGGAAATTACCATATTTTATAGAGTCACACTGTATTTTAGATAGCAAATGAATTATCTGCATCATAAACACATTCCCCGCAATTGTTATCTAAATAAATGTTGCTAATAAACTTCACTGACGACTGCTCTATTTACGGAAATACGTGTTCGTCCACTGCTGTCAGATAATGGCATTTGATACAAGACGGTTAGCACCTCTCACCTTGCACTTTCGTGTCGGTCTGTGTACTTGCTTCCCTTACATCGCAGTTTCCTTTACAATAACAAGCTACGACACGGGTTTCCTCCGAATCTCTTTCACTCTGGGAAATACCTGATGTTGCCATTTAGTAACGCGACCTTCGTCAGTTAATAGCTTTTATTTAATTACATGTATCTCCGCAGTATGACCCATTTATCCATCCAAGCTTCTTCCAAACTAAGGCTACGTCCCAAAATAAGGCGGAGCCATCGGCAACCAATTGGACCTTATCCTGATGGATCTATTTCAGACAAACCAACCTAATTTTATTATTCTGCGTAATCCGAAACGTTTTTTTCTCGGGTTGTTTAATTTACCCCTCTGTACGTTGAAGTTTCCTCTTGATTCTATCAGAGGAGGTTGCTTTGTTATTTGTTTAAGAAAACAATACTTTGTAAATCACTTGGCTGGTGAACGGCTGTGTAAAAGCCGACGGTATGGATCAAATTGCAGAACAAAAAGAATCCCCTAAAAACAAAAATAGGGCCAGCCAGGTAACGTTACTTTGGTATATTGTTTTAACCTTTGTTTTGATATGCATAATTATTTTCTAATGTAAAAACATTGCGTTTAAAACTTTTCCATAAATCGTATATCGTTTAAAAATAAAAATGGGGTTTGGTCTTTATGGCGCAGCATCAAGTGCGCATGACCGTCGTTACAGCCCGGATGAATCTATTGCATCACGAACGTTTGACCAAATTATTCAATTAAAATTAATTTGTATGAGATATAGATATATATATATATATATATCTCGTGCATAAATTCTGAAGGAATTAATGAGATCTACGGGAATAGTGTAAACATAACGTTTCTGGAATGTCACTCTGAAAGGTTAAGGGGATGAACCAATTTAAGTCCTCCCTTGAAGAGTATCGCATCAATTAACTAGAAATACTTAAAAATGAATTGTGATTAATAATTGGCCTGAAAATACTTAGCCGACTGAAAAAAAAAAGTGCAGACTAAGAACCATATGACAATTGCGGGTGACATCCTCAATTGACAATCATTATAGCCTTCAACGCTGCAGGAACCAAAAAAAAAACGAATCTATAAATGTACACTTCACTTTCTAAGAGTATTTAAAACGTGAACACTAACGAAATCTGAAAATGATAAGGCGAGGAAATCTTTAGGACGTCATTTAAAAAATGAAAGCAGACTGCACTGGGGACATGGCCAATTATTTCCGGACTACTTTTTACTCATGAGTATACTCCCCTCTAGTGGCTAACATGTAAAACTCCAGAATATTTCTGCAGAAGTTTGCCTTTTTTTGGAGACACTGAGGTGGCTCTTAAAAGAGCCTTTAGTTTTCGCATTAGGTCGCCTAAATACAGGTAATCTTAAGCGCGTTCCCCACGGATGCGGCGGGCCAGCTGGATGTCCTTGGGCATGATGGTCACTCTCTTGGCGTGTATGGCGCAAAGGTTGGTGTCCTCGAACAGACCAACCAGATAAGCCTCACTTGCCTCCTGAAGAGCCATTACGGCAGAGCTCTGGAAACGCAAGTCGGTCTTGAAATCCTGAGCAATCTCCCTCACAAGGCGCTGGAAAGGCAACTTGCGGATCAGCAGCTCGGTGGACTTCTGATAACGGCGAATCTCTCTCAGAGCCACTGTTCCTGGCCGGTAGCGATGGGGTTTCTTCACACCGCCTGTGGCTGGAGCGCTTTTGCGGGCGGCTTTCGTAGCAAGCTGTTTTCTTGGGGCTTTGCCACCGGTGGATTTGCGGGCCGTTTGCTTAGTTCTAGCCATTACAAAAGTTAGTTTCCTTAACAATCAACGAATACTCGTCAAACGGCTACCATACGCCTATAAAGCCCAGCAGCCGTGAACCGATTGGATGAGGCTTTACGAATCCCTAATTGGTCAGCTTGCAATCAACTCCCTATGCTCATTGGATCGTCTCTTCAGAATTCTGTGCCGCCTAAAGTTCAAAAATACATCCGCGTCCCAGTCTTCCCGCCTTTTCTTTGTTGAATGGGAGCGGGAAATGACGTCAATACCCCCCCCCCCCCCATCTCATCGCGTTGCCTATGTGCATGAAGCAGTAGTAATTATATTCTTCAGAACATTTAATAGGAAGCCAAATAAAATGTTTTTTTTAAGACCACCTCCCGTCGCTTTTTGGCATTAAAATCCCCCCACAAAATTTTTTTGGGGGGGTGTTATTCAAACACCAGCTCACCGTTTTACTACTCATGTTACTTATTTTATTTGTATTATATGTAGCTTCAATGTAATCGCCTGACGCAAACCTTTCAGCGCGTAAAACGTAAGGCAAACCCAAAAAGCAAATGAGAAATGGGTGGGCGCTACAATAACATTTCCGGTATGCCCTGCCGTTCGCACTAGCTCGGTTTTCAAATGTGAATGGAACGCAAGGAGAAAGTTATACGAGCGTACGGAATGCGCTTTTTGAGAGAAAGGGGTCGGCTCTTAAAAGAGCCTTTGGTTTGGACGCCAGATGACGTGGTTTTGACTTAAGTTTACTTCGCCTTGGCAGCCTTCTCCGTTTTCTTGGGTAGAAGTACTGCCTGTATGTTGGGCAAAACTCCGCCTTGGGCAATAGTAACACCGCCCAGCAGCTTGTTCAACTCCTCGTCGTTTCGGACAGCAAGCTGCAGATGACGGGGGATGATGCGGGTTTTCTTGTTGTCCCGGGCAGCGTTGCCAGCCAACTCGAGAATTTCTGCTGTGAGATACTCGAGCACTGCGGCCAAATAGACTGGCGCTCCGGCGCCAACACGCTCGGCATAGTTGCCTTTGCGAAGTAGCCTGTGAACACGGCCGACCGGGAACTGGAGGCCAGCTCTAGAAGAACGTGTCTTGGCCTTAGCCCTTGCTTTTCCGCCGGTTTTTCCCCTTCCGCTCATTTTCAGTATTATACGCCTCAAGTCAGAGAAACAATTGACAATAAGCGAGTACGCGCGTGGCTCGCCATATAAAGGAAGCATGCTACAATTTCATTGGCTAAACATCCGATCGAGTTTAATCCAATCAAAAATGATCCATTACCGGTTGCTGGGAGGGGTTGAACCGCAGCGCAATTATGACTTTTCTTTAAATAAATCCCACCAGTATCAATAGGCTATACAATAATACTATAGAAAATGTTTCTAAACACGATGTCTGCGATGAAACCGTGACAGCAAAAACCTAACCAGACGGATGCCTAGTTCATGAATTCCTATTATGCGTTGATTGTTGAACCTTGTTACCACGGCGCCTGTTTCGACGTTTGTTACATTATCGAAATACAGTGCAGATATGTTTCGTGTAATTATCGGGCTTTCGAGTTCGTTATATTTAAGTGCAAAGCATAGTGAGATAAAAGGTATGGTGCATTAAAGGCAGGAAGGTAAAACATGGATGTTTTCGCAACTTTTCTGAAGGGGGGGGGGGGGGGGGGTTGGTGCTGGCTCTTGGAAGCGTCCATGCGGCTCGTTGCTTTGGCGGACTGGGTTTAGCAACCGCATTCATAATCTTGTCTCCTCGGCTCCAGAACTCAGAAACTAACGGTCATCTGTACTTTAAAATGGAGCATCAATTTACGACCAGCCATTTACACTAAAAAGTAAATGGCCAGTAGCGCAAACAAACATCTAGGAGAACGGTATCAGCACTATCATGGTAGACGGGACATTACCTTCTTAGTCAAGAGACTTTTGCCTTCAAAGAAAATGAGGGTGGCTCTGAAAAGAGCCTTTGGCTTTTACTTTTCGGGATAAGCGGTTTACTTAGAACTGGTGTACTTTGTGACGGCCTTAGTACCCTCAGAGACCGCATGCTTGGCTAGTTCTCCGGGTAGCAGAAGGCGCACGGCAGTCTGAATCTCCCTCGACGTGATGGTCGAGCGCTTGTTGTAATGGGCCAAACGCGAGGACTCTCCTGCTATGCGCTCAAAAATATCATTTACGAACGAGTTCATAATACCCATCGCTTTGGAAGAAATACCGGTGTCAGGGTGTACTTGCTTCAGCACCTTGTACACGTAAATGGCGTAACTTTCCTTTCTAGACTTTCGGCGCTTCTTGCCCCCTTTCCCAGGAGTTTTAGTAACGGCTTTCTTCGACCCCTTCTTAGGCGCGGATTTGGTAGGCTCTGGCATTGTGCACGATCCAACTCAGATATAAACAATTAACGATACGTTGCTGAGCATTGTCTCTTTATATTGCAGAGCGGACGTGAAACACTAATCGACCCGCCATCCGGACGACGCTTTTCATTGGAAGGGGGTTATCCCGCTAGAGACATTCGAATTCTATTGGTTGAGCAACAATGACGCGCAAACCTATTTGCGTTTGCTTTGTTTTTTTCAGGGATGTTGCCTGAAAATAAAATAATTTGAACAATCTTTTATGATTAACCATACCAAATTCACAATAGAAAAGGGTTTTACACATTCTTGTGTTAATATTCGTTAGGCATGTCCAGGGAAGACCACGGTAGTGTCCTTACCAGTCTCCTCTCAGACCCCTATCCTTTTCTTCCAGGCAAGGATCTGTTAAAAGCTTTTGGTAGAAATCAGCCTGTCTGATTGCTTGGAGCTATGTTGTTTTTAAAAACCCCACAATGCGCTTAATTTGAAACACCCTTTAACTGACTAGGAGCCAAAATAGTTATTTTTTATTATGAATGCAACTTCAGGACCTAGTGCTCCGCTTCAAAATCATCTGTATAAGCTTATTTTGTGATTTCTGCAAGGGAAGTGTAGGCGCTCTCACAAATGGCCATGATGGTGGTCCGAACCCTTCCCGCACCACCAAAGGCAGAACCCAGCCAACTAGGGGGGGACCACCAATGATGGTGCGACAACAGGAATGGTCCTTATCACCAAATATTTCTAACAGCCACCGTCCCTTCACTGTCACAGTCTCCCTATTGACTATATGCAAATTTGAATAGATTTTAAAAAAAGTTTTTTATTTATTTTGCTTTGAGACTGTGTCCGATTCCCGACCACATTTTGGGAGGCTATTCCATAGCTCTATATGCAGATGCTCTTCCTCCAGATTTTTATTTGGTTATTTTTAAATCAGTTTTAACAACGCTGGCTAAAGGTAAACGTAAATGTCCATGTCTTTTGAAATGCATACCAAAAAGATTGGACATTTTCTATGTGATGCTGAGAAAAATATTCACTTTTGCTTCAACCAGATTCGATTATTGTAATGTTATATTATCATGTGGCTCAAGTAGAAGTTGTTCAGAATGCATCTGCTAGGATTTTTACAAAGCCGTGGAAACACGTAATCATATCACGCCAGTTCTAGTTTCATTACGTTGGCTGAAAGGCATCGGTCCGACTTTTTAGTTATAAATGCCAATATTTAAAACGGTGAATAGGTTAGCACCCACATATCTGACAGATCTACAGCAGCTGGTGTAGTGGTTAAGAAGTCCCACCCCAGCTGTTGTATCGTTGAACAAGGTACTTAACCAGAATTGCTTCAGTAAAATATCCAGCAGTACTACTGGATGGATGA
>JAOVYW010025140.1:7130-25015 GCA_025775045.1 Hiodon tergisus | reverse complement strand
CATCAGCTTAGATGCTCAAACTCCGCTTCAACGTTTCGACATTGGCTGCAGTGTTTCAATGTCGGCTTCGACATCAGTTTCGATGTTGCTTAGACGTTTTGACATCAGCTACAACTTTTCAACATCAGCTTAGATGCTCCGTTCACCTAGGCGGAAAAGGAGGAGGCACCGGTAAAGATCTATGTTTTTCAATGGCAGCAGAAATGCCTGATATTAATTACAATTGTATTTAATGCAGTTAGAGTTTTGATCCCACCCTTAATTCAGTAAAACATTTGTTAAACATTTCTGTGCGAAACGTATTCCAGGAAAAAAAAAGAGGAATAAATTATATTCACTGCCTACCTTTTCATGATTGTGTTATTCTGCTGTTTCTTAAAAGAAGCTGATTTATTTGATCCTACTTCTAAGAAGATTACTTATGATCCGTTATCAACATAAAAATATGGCGATAAGTCTTTTAACCAATAGGAGTTTGAAAACCAAATGGCAAAATATCTTTGAATGTGTGTATCGTAATTCAGGCCATAAAGGAGCTTAAACTCATTGATGACACGCTGAGGAAACAGCTTTCCGATTAATTTCTTAACTCCTCTCACTTTCTCGCGAGTAGCGCAGCCATGTTAAATAATTTAGGTCAGAGCAGTGGTCTAAGAAAAGCAGGCCATGGCTGGTGTGTGGATCGATTTAACCAGGAC
The DNA here is from genome assembly GCA_025775045.1 of Hiodon tergisus. Taxonomy (NCBI): domain Eukaryota; kingdom Metazoa; phylum Chordata; class Actinopteri; order Hiodontiformes; family Hiodontidae; genus Hiodon; species Hiodon tergisus. The sequence goes on along the minus strand of JAOVYW010025140.1, from coordinate 24,317 downwards.
TCTCACTCAGACTAACATATGAAGGTTTTAGGGTAATGTATCCGTCATACCTCTGGGCTCTAGGGTCTAATAACAAGCAGCTGAAGAAAAAGCCTCTTTGAACTAAGAAAAATGTAGGAAGAATGACCACCTACCCCCTGGTTTTCATACTATTGTGGAGGTAACAGTACCCCGATTTCAGAAATATAAATGATATAAATAAATAAATAAATGAAATGCTCATCTCCTTGGAGACGGGAGTTTGTAACAAGACAAACTAAGCATTCTGCTGCTTTGTCTGGCATTTGGGCACAAGCCCAGACACAATAGATTGTGCATACTTTGGGGGCTGTACTAGAATACCTTCAGGACTTCTGAAACTCGTAAACAAGCTCCGAGAACAGGACAGCAACCTCCAGAATGGATGTCATCGAGAGCCAGAGGCATAGTCTGAGGGCAGGTGAGTGAAAACCGCCGGAATGCAAACTGGGGTGCTAGAGGCCATTCTAATGGAAACTCTACAATCTTCCAGGGGACTGTGGTGTTATTGCCTTCGAGGCTTTTCAATTCAATCACTGGTGTGTCTGAGCAGTGCCGCTGTCCTGTCAGTTTAAGGCACTAAATACTCTTCAGGCGTGAGGACAGCACATTTAAGGATGATATGGGGGAAGAGAAGCGTCCATTCTGAGCTTCATTTTTCCCGCAGGGGTTTTCTTTTTCTGCAGTGCCTTGTAACAACCTGTTTGTAAAATCAAATAAGACTTGATTGGGCCTCAATAAGTCATAGTACTCTTTTACGGGGTAACGGAAGCTATCTTCACCACAGTGTAACATGAGACCACCACAGCACCAGTGGGTCAGACCCACGAAACCTTTACAGTAGCTGATCTTAAAAGCTAAGAAAACAGCCTGACTTTTGATGGGAGGAGATCACATTGCCTCCCAGAAGAAGCAATGCCAGAATCAGACAGTGTTTTGCAGCTTAAATAAAAGACGTGGTTGAAACCGAATCCTTGCTTTTACTGTTTTAGCACAACACAATGCAACCACTTCCAACCATCTCTGGCACTCGCAGGGATGCAGATTATGCCATTATATCAACTAACACCTTCACAATGTATGGAAGAACCCATGCATGAAGTGTCTGAATTAGCGCCTTTAGTGAAAATGACTTCCAATTAACAACACACATGACTAAACTGAAATATCCAAAGTTGTGATTCTGTGCATAAACCACGCAAACTGCTTAAACGTACAGCTCCCACCAGATACTCCTAGAAACAGCTATTCTGTGTTTTGTTTCCTCCAATGAGAGACTACCAACCCCTCTGATACTTTTTTGCCCCATCACTCCTTGTAATTAAGCCTGTGAACCTTCATTTCTCTTGCCTGCAGATGATGGCTTTAGTGTTATGTCAAAATAAAGTTAATTTAAAAAGTAAAAAAAAAAGGGTTGGTTGAACTCCTTCAAATCCTTCACTTTATATGTTTGTCTTCTATTTGGCTTTGTCATTTAATGTCCAAATACAGACAATCAGCTAAGAGATTTATCCTTCAACAAAGTGGATTCACAGAGTAAGTCACTATGTGGTTTGGAAATTGAATTTATTTTGTGACTAAATATATATTAAGAGTCTGACACGTTTTATAATAAAATACAAATGGGGTCTCCACACATCTTGGCAGATGAAATAAGAAAGACATGATGTTAATTGCCACATTTACACCTTTGCCTCAAAACTTTTATTAAATGGGAATAAAAATAAATGGAAATAGAAATAAGGTAGGCCTTCAGGAGGAGTCAGCTTTAAATCAGAACTTCAGTTTTAAGTCAGAGATTCAGCTTGAAGTCAGAACTCTAGCTTTAAGTCAGAACTCCGGCTTTAAGTCAGAGATTCAGCTTTAAGTCAGAACTCTGGCATTAAGTCAGAGCTTCAGCTTTAAATCAGAGCTCCATCTTTTTTTTGTGGCTTTTTATAATTATGTTTACACTAATCTGCCTTTAGACTGAATGTTTTCGGCCTTGGAAAGCTAAATCACACCTTCATGAACATACAGTTTTCTTATCCTGGGGTCTTATATCCTTCACTGCTTATATGTTCTGAGTAGTAAGCTATGTGGTGTCACAAGATGGCTCTTCTGAGAAGATCTATCTCCACCTGAATGTCAAGGTGAATTAACGACATGCATGATATCTACATCGTAAGTCCTTTCCAAAAAGAACCTTGACCTCATGGATTGAACCTGAGCCAATTGAAGCATTAGAGCACACTGTGCAAACAACCGCAGTAGCGAAACGTAAAAAAAAGGATCTGAAATCTGAAATCTGAATGTAAAATTATACCCCATTCCGGCAATCAAAATGCAGTGAAGAGGATATAACTACCACGAGAGCCGGCCAACCAAGCTTGTTTTTATTGTTTCTTGTGCACAAAGTAATTCGATGAAATGTCAAATTAACTGAATTTCGGTCTGCTGAGACAAATGCTGAAAAACAATAACTCTTCTTTTGTAGCCCACGCCATTCAAGCACTCCATGGAGTCTTCAGCTGCACGACTGTAATGATCCCATGACGCTCCCTTAAGCATTCAAAGAGATCTGGTTTATCTTTGCTGATGAACAATAATGTCCCCTGTGTCAATTAAAAGGTTCAGGCAATGCGATAAAGCTGAGGTGTGTAAAGTAAAGGGGAAGCTCAGAATGGGGGACAATGCAATAAAGGAGAGTGTATTTGAGAGCTGAGGTCCGATTGAAATTCTGGGATGAAAAACACCTTCCTGCTGAGAGGCTCCTGCTCTGCTCTGAAATAGATTTTTTGGGAACTTCCAACTCACTGCCAACTTGGTAAATGCAGGGGGAAGAGCCTCTCTAGCTGATCAATGGAGCCAGAAATATAAGTTGCCAGTGAAGCTCGGTGGAGCACAGCCAAGTTGAAGGGGGCATCGGCCACAGAGAAAACGGGCGACGTGTACTTCACATCTGCTGTGGCTTGAGAGAAGAAAAAACGTATAGTTAAACTCGGACGTTCTCCCCAGGTTCACACAAACGTAGCTTATGTAAATTTCAGCTCCTGACATCTCTGGTGCCTGTGGTTATGGCAAGATTTCAAATTTCATAAACGTAAGATGGATTCTAGTTCCTCACTCTAACCACTTATGATAAGGTCATATCTTTTTTTAGTAAACTCAGATAATTAAATGTAGCTTGCAAGGCATATTGCGAGGAAACCAAAGGAAGGGAATTTAAAATCCGGATGTCATATTTTTCTTTTGAATTTTAATGAAATCATATCTCAGAATAGATGATCTAACCAAATCTATCGTTTGACAATTTGCTTGGGAGAGCATTCAGATGTTCACATAAGGAATCAAAGCTTATCAAAAATTATGAGAACTCCCAATTAAATCTTGACTTCTGAGAAATTAGCTAGATAATTATTTTATTTTATTTTTTAATTAGGGAGCTTTACAGAGGTATTAAGTGTTCTGCAATGTATTGAAAAATGAAAAATGGAAAATGATCAAAGTGTTTCTGCTGTGGAGAGGGAAGAGCTGCATGGCGAGGCGTTACAGAGCAGGAGTGAGAGAGTTACAGCAACAGCAAATGCAGGTGAGGGCAGTTACCGTACCATAGGGATGGTGCCATATTTACATACAATGTAGTATTTCTAAACAACTGTCGCGGAAGTGTACCGGGCACCTATTTAGAAACTAAACGACAACGTTGTTGTCTCTCACTTCAGAATGAAGGATGGGATTTTACTGTGGAGGAAAGGGTCCAGATTGCACAGACCCAAAGCTATCTCTCATTTAGAACAGTGTCAAGCCCCTTTTTACGAAACCCAACTGCTGACATACCATTTGTTGCAGTTCCAAGGGAAACGCTTGGAAGACTCCGCAGACAGGGAGACCGTGAATAAGTATAACTTACTGCCATGGCAGGAAATTGACCTTCATGAGTCTTCATGCCTTCCATTGTCTATCTATTGATTTTTTTGTTTTTTAAACTTTACAATGATAATCCCTATGAATCCCAGCATAGATAGCATGAAAATGTGATTTAAGACATTATTTACTTTACTGTCAGCCTAGGAATACCCGTCAAGATCCTCAACCACAATTTCCTTGTCAGCTTATGGCACTGATCTAACCTTGTACAATGGGTTCAGTCAGTCTTAAAGATAAAGTTGGCAATTCGGGTGCTGTTGTCTCAGTAATTACAGTGACGTCAAGAACCAGCTTTAAGGGCATACAAGGGCAATATGAAACTCTTCAGAAAACATTGTTTTGACGGATGTGTCCCCAGCTTTGGCTTCTTCCATTGATTCAAGCCTGCGACTGAGAACATAGGTTAAAGGACTGAAGGTACCGTATCTGCCTCAAAGCTAGGCTGTTTGAGCAGGGGGAAAATTGGTGAACGTCCATGTCTGCATCAAGTATTGACAATGGCTTTTTCTTACACAACACAAGAGTTTAAGAAATTAATAAATTTTTCTTCCACACTATTCCTGTTAACAAATGAGACTCGGACATTACATGGCCGTTTTAAATTTTGCTTAGGCAAGGAAAAATAATGGGCAGCTATTGCTGGACTGCCACGGCCTGTATACCCTCATCACTCACACTCTAACCTGCATGTCAGACGGTCCCTGACCTCTCCTGGGACTGCCATCCAGGGTCACTACATAATTAAATATTTGTTCTGCCCCACCCCATACGCTGTGAATGTAAATGTTTTCAGAATCAACCCATCAACGTTCTAGTGTAGAAAATAGGTTTGAAAGCCCTATTCTATTTTTTTGCACAGGTCACTTCAGGGGCTCCATATAATCTTAACATAATACAATATTAGCAGTTTCAGCCACTTCAGAATGAAATCAAACATTCCACTCTCAGCGTAGGAGAAGCATCCCAAAAAGCAGGGGACCGTGTGATACAAGGGCCATAGTTACCCAGCCTGATGATGTGGGAGTAACCTGAGACTCACTGTTTCTTCCTCCTAAACCTCACTGATCCCCCCCACTGGAGATCCAGAGACCGTACCGAGAGAGACATTGTGTGGGGCGTGAGTGAGAGAGAGCGTGACCCTGAAACCACAAGGCAGGAGATTCTTTCCACACTCTGCCAGTAATTCCACCAGTACCAGTACTTCCACACACTACCAGTACTTCCACCAGTACGTCTATCTTTGCCACCACTTCCCTCTAACCACACAGGAAGATGTTTACAACAGCCACTCTGTTTCTATCAGAAATCTTTATCTAATAGTGAGGCTTATAAAAAGAAATTTTGTGCAATCAATCATTACTAATATGTGAATATGTACCTTTTGTAAATACGTAGCGTCAGTCTAGAATGACCTTTTAAATGTATTATTTAAAAAAACATAAAAGAAATATAATGCATTTAAAAATAATAAATTTCTTTAAAACCAGAATGAGCACGCATTGATGAGATTTCAAATAATTTACTTCAACTAGTGAGGATACACTGCCTTTTCTACATAAATTGACCTTAGTGTATTCATTTTGCTATTTTGCTAAACATATAACTCTGCAGTGAATATGTACACTACCGGGAATAACAAGGTTTGACTGCTGTACATTATACAGTAAATTACAAGGCTGTGATAACTTAGAACTGAGCACCCAAGGTACATGTTACTCTGCTAAAAAAATAGTTTGGAGTCTTTTCATTTGCACTGTAGAAAGTCTGTAGAATCAGTTAGCTGTCTAGCAACCAAAAATGTGTATCCCAGTATTAACATAAAGATTACTCCAGGGCATAGGGTGCACAAACACCTTGTTCTTCACAGAATGAAGGTAGCCCACTCACTGAATGTGTCTGAGTTGTGACACTTTCTCGTGTCTCCTGTCTCATAATTAATTTGCAGCACCCTTCTATAGTTTGGCAAGACGGTAAGAGTTATTTTAAACTGTTTGCAGTCAGCCTTTTGGAAGTGTATAGATCGGATGAGAAAATTAGTTCGAGGCAGAGTTTGACATAATAATGATCATAATATAATTTAATGACAACCTCCAGGAGGGAGTTATGAACAATGGGTTGACAGGAAACAGATGCTAATTGGGGTCAGTGCTCATTGACAGCTAACTCCATCTCATCAGTTTTCCAAGAAAACAATTTTGCTTTAGAAAACAATTAACCTTGCGCCATGTGTGGTAAAGGTCTCACCCCATGGAAAAGGGCTTCTGACTTTTCACTTTGCTATGATATTTGTCCAACATGAGATCTTGTCTGCCCATAATAGACACCACCAAGAAGTTTAATTTTAAATATCCTGGTTCATGGATATCCTCTCAGCTATGCAAAGCTAAACAAACAAGCAGAAAGGGTGAGAAAGACCTTTAAGAAATCACACCTTCAAAGGGATATTTCCTGGGTGTTTATAAGGAAGAAAACATGATGAAGTTCACTTTTTTATAAGTATATTGGCAGAACGTCCGTTAGTAGTAGACTAACTGGAGAATTGTGACCAGCTATGAATAGCTACAGAAGGACCGTCACTTTAGCGTGTCAGAAGCAGCTAAGATGCAGCAAAGAGGAGATGTATTATGACACAAACCGGGAGTGTTTATTCTGTGACTGTGGCCAAGATAATGACTTCCCATGGCACCAGAATGTCTGCGTTGGTGTTCATCCAGTTCTGCTCCCCCAACCCGGCCAGTGGAATGGTCTTGGGCCAGTTATACGGTAGATTCCTTCTCTGAGAAGTTCTGAGGAACTGCGGAAGCTCTCCGCCGGAGTAAAGCAAATGGATTTTGAGAGGCAGTGAAAATGGGGGGCAGTTCCGACCATCACTCCTCTTGTAATTTACCATCGGTTCCATTTGTATGACATGCGCCTGTTTTATTTAAAAACACATATTTTACAATGGATTCTTTAACCTCCGTAGAGCGACCATGATATTGATTTGATGGAAGCTTGTTAGCTTTAGCTGTGTTATATTATTGATCCATAACTAGTTTTTACTTTTAAGGTAGGTAATAATCTGGTAATCTGAACAATGACGAAGTTGTGCCGATACTGGGAATTAGGCATGAGCGCGGAGACCTAGTATGCTTTTATTTGTGCCAGATCTGTCTGAATTAATGAAAACTCTGAAAGCCTGTAAACCTTTTATGCCTTATTATCCTGTGAGAATCCAAGATCAACAAACGTTAACACAAACCAGTGTGTGTCTTTTACATTCCAGCTACCTGTATTGGTAAAAACGCATGACACAAGAACCTGAAAAAAATACAGCACTAGAAACAGTCAAGAGCACATAAACACAAATCAGCTGTTAAACGTTTTGTGAGCTAAAAAAATATTCAAGATCAGCGGCTTTAGCCTACAACGTTATGCTACAATGGTTAGAGCTGGCTTCTAGCGTAAACAATGTATGTAACCTGAATGCAGTGAAGTGCATCAAAGTAATTTATTTATTTAGGAAACTGTAATTAATTTATTTAAAATGTCCGTGGGAATGTATGTATTGTTCATCCTGAAGAACAGTTGGTGGTGTAAGATCTCACACCAACTCATTACATATATATCTTCAGAAAATTGAAACCAAGAGAGTTGGCCTGTGTTTTGGAGAAGAAATGGTTAGTCCCTGTGTGACAGCCAGCCCATAATACTCACAGTCAAGGATTTTTTTTCCACTGGGCTCCCAGTGTGTGCTGAACCTGAAGGTCCACAAATAAATGCAACCTTGTAAAAACAGTCTTTGCTCTCTATTGGGGCCTGCATTTAAATAAAAATTTATAAATACAACTGGATAAAAATCCTTCACCATTGTGTTCTTACCCTGAAATCTAAATGCCAAATATGAATGAAAAAACTGCAATAAATATTAATGATTAATGTATTTACATGATAAATGCTTTACTTACCTTTAATTAAAATATTCTCTGTGTAATTAGGCAGCCCGTAGATGCAATGCTCACTCCAGGCATTTCTAACAACACTGCTCTACCAGCATTTCTAACAACACTGCTCTACCAGCATTTCTAACAACACTGCTCTACCAGCATTTCTACCAACACTGCTCTACCAGCATTTCTACCAACACTGCTCTACCAGCATTTCTAACAACACTGCTCTACCAGCATTTCTAACAACACTGCTCTACCAGCATTTCTACCAACACTGCTCTACCAGCATTTCTACCAACACTGCTCTACCAGCATTTCTAACAACACTGCTCTACCAGCATTTCTAACAACACTGTTCTACCAGCATTTCTAACAACACTGTTCAGCTCCACTTTCTGAGGAACGTCTTACAATGCGTGTTGTTTAGGGTTTAATAACAAAGGCTGGATTTGGCGAAGACTTTTTAACTAATCCAGGTTTAACTACTGTTAAAATTTCACTGACCTCAAAAGGAGGCTTTCCTTTCAAAGTTTAAAGCACAATTTAATTAAGCAAATGTGTATGTAAACTTTGACCCATTCCAAAACAAATCTATATTTATTCATGATTTATTGGTATCAATAAAAAACATGCCGACGTAATATTTTATTAAATCTTTTAACTTTTAACCGAAGCCAACAAGATTGGGGTGGGGGTTTCCTTTATCGAGAGACCTTTGAAACTCATCCAAAACAGAGATTACTCACAAGACTGGCTTTCAGAACTGCCCTCCTTCAGAGAGCTGAGGATTAATCCAAGACTGGGAACCCCTCGTCTCCCTCATCCGCGGCATTTGATTGAATTACACGGCCATTATGGGTGGTATTCTTGTACGGCACGAGATTCGCTTTTAAGATTCTACATTCAATCATCTTTCCACACCATTGTGAAACTTTGCTTGCATTTTAATCATAAGAGTTCCTGAAATTCCTCTGAAAAAGTGTCCCATGTTACAAGACATGTAATAGACAGAAATAGATTTTTTGTCCAACTACTTAAATAAAATAATAAATTATTTACTACTGTTGGAGAAAAAATATATCGTCCACGCTGAAAAAAACAAACACTGGGAGCATCACACACACTTTTGCAGACAATAGAAACATTTTGAAAAAGTGGAAGGAAGAGTCAAGCTTTTCTGTGCAAAAACAATCGCCATGGAAATGGAGAAGAGAAAAAAAAAACTACAAGAGCCCTCAAAGTTTACATACACATTTGCTTAATTAAGCCGAGAAACGGAACTGATTCTCTTCAGAGCCAAATGTGGTTCCTGTGAATAATCTCAGGCATCCCTTTCCCGGTGGAGTTGCAGAAGAGTTAAGAGGACCCCGGACAGAACAGAGTGTCTAATGATCTACAAGACCATGGCAATGTTAAACCCTCCCCGAAAAATGTTGTCATCCACATACTTTCTGCTCCAGCTCTTGGACGGGATTTAGCGGCACAGCGCAGCCTAACATTAATCTGGTAGCGGTGGGATCAATCAAGATGGAGTCGTTTTATGGCAACTCTGAGTGACCGCTCCACAGGACTAGCTCGGGGGGAGAATGTTGGGTTTTCTTGATGAATTACTGTACTGAAATCCGCCCCTTGGAAAATATGTATCCAAAACAGCAATGGCACAAATTGTGTGGGACATATACTGCATGCCCTTGTACAAGTACTGCATGCAAGGCCACTCAAATCTCAAAAGAAACATTTTACTGAAGTTAACTTAACACTACATCTGTAACCCTAACCCTCTGTAACTACCTGAATCCACACTGTAATGAAGAGCTGTTGATTGGAAGTGTCCACACAAAGGAATGGAGAACGTAAGGAAATAAGGAGGAAGGGTGACGGCTGACAATGAATTCATTCTGCTCGACCCTCAGGAACACTGGTTTACGATGAGTGCCGTCTCAAGTGACTTTAATATCTGTTTTATTTACGACGCGACAATTGCGAAAATTGTAGACTGTAAACAGTGACTGTTTTATTTGTTGTCGGTCAGAGTTTCGAGTCAGAGCTGATAACTATGTTTTCACCTAATTTCAAAGAAGCCCTGTGTTTTCTCTTCTGGATTTAGGTTATTACCTCTTCTCACATAGTGTTTGAAGGGTGAAAGATGGTATTTCCTTTCTGGATTCATAACTAACCCTCTTGATCAGACTGGAACAATAGTACAAAGCCATTTATATATATAAATATTGACCATGCCGGACACTCATGCTTTATACATGTGCAATGCAAATCAATTCAACCCATCACAATATCTCAATAAAATTACAAACAGTCTGCACTGTCTCTGTCTCAGACCTGTTGCTCGTGACAGTATGAGTAGAGGAGTGGGAGGGGAACTCCAGTTCTCCATGCTTCTAAATAACCATTACACATAAAAGTGCTGGAGACTCCAGATCTTCATGCTTCTAAATTACCATTACACATACACGGTGGAGTGCTGATCCACTCCAGATCCGCTTCCAGGATGCTACAGACTTTTCCATCAAGAGGGTCCATGGAAATTGCTCCTCGCTGCCAATGTTATAATGGTTCCCATTATGCCGGTTTCAGCCAGTTCTGCGGTTCAGTCGAGGATCCATTGCCCAGTGCCTGTGCTCCTCTGTACAGTTAGGCCTGCCATTTTGTTCCCCATTCATAACTAGCACTGACCTTTCACGCCTCCCTCACCACAATTATATATATTTATATATGTGTGTGTAAGTAGGAAAGGTCAATCAGCTGGGAGGAGGGAGGTTGGTTTACTCCTGCTTTATGCATTCACAAAGCAGAAATACATCCTGATTACCCATTTATTTATTTATTTTTATACATACACGCACACAATTAGGAACACCGCTCCATTACGGAATAAAATAAAATTGTAATGGTTTTTATACATACATACACACACACACACAATTAGAAACACTGCTCCTTTATGGAATAAAATTAAACGGTAATGATTTTAAACCAACCAAATAGACATGACACTGAGATCAGTAAGACTGCAGCAGCAGTCATAACATAAGCTGTTAGACTGATGACTGATATTGGAAAATACATCTTGAAGCCCAGTGAGCTGGCAGTAATTTTAATTTCATAGGTTCTTTCATGCGTCATTGGGCCCTGCAAGGTTTTTATTTTTGTATTTTTTAGGAGAGCAGGAATCCCAAAGGACGTACGCAAATTGCAACTATCTGCAACTAGTTTTCATGAAAACTATGATTTAGATGCAGTTCATGCATTCGTCCATTTAGCAGTTCTGAAAAGGGCTCTGTCTGGCTCATGCGATCTTCCAGGAGACCCGACGCCTGGCACATGGTAAACAGAATCAACAGTGTAGACAAATAAAAAGGAGACTAAAGTGTGTCTGCAGTGAGCAATGCTTTTAAAGGATTACTTACATCTGAAAAAACAACAACAACATGGTCTAGTCCTGCAAGCCTCCTTAGGGAACATTCGACATGCATTCAAATGGAACACATGCTACGACTCCCACTAATGGAACAAAATTACAGCGCCGTCTTTCACGTTCCTTTGGTGAATTTAATGATTCGACAGGAGGAACACTTTTTTCGAGTAACAATCTCTCATTTCATGGACATAAAAGGGCCGTCTAAGAGACTACGAACTTCCAAATTCCGTCTAAAGGTTAAATGTAATTTTAAAAAGTATGATGAGGATGATGGAGGAAACGGTTAACGGTAAGACCAGTTTATTCAGGATACAAACCGAATGAGGCATGCCACACTTATTACATTTTATTTTTTTAAACAAACGTCAGCTGGAAAAGGTATAATTAAACACAAACAGTACAGCTTCGGTTTTGAGGCAGGGTGGCAAAACAGGCTGTGCCCATAGCAATAAACAAAATAACAACATCAAAGTTCTCGGAAGCAATGTGTGGAATTTGATACATTTCCTCAACACCATGTCCCGAATGAAGAAACTTTTTTGTGGAAAAAAAATCAATTAATATGTGCTCCCGAACATGCAAATTCTGCTCCTACACTCTGATGTAATACATAAATGAAATTTCACTCGTAATTTAATCCTCATGCAGGCAGGATGGTGAATCCCATCTTAATGAGAGGGTATGCCATAGGTACTTGCCAACTCATGTCATGTTTTTTTCCAACATTGCCAGCAAAATGGCTGTGATTGGATTAAACCTGAGCCTTGAAGTGTGCGGAGTCAATGGTTAAATGACACCCGACGGGTAATTCAAGAAAAGTAAATCCCCGGGGATACAATCAAGTTGTTGTTCTGGTGGGTACGCTACGCTGCGGCTACGCTGAACTGAGGCTATAGAATGTCGGGAGGGAAAATAGTCCCATGTTTCTGTCCTCCCGCTCTCCAGTTTACGGCCTTGTGTTTGTCTCGTTTTAAATTGATTATCTTCTTGGCAGCTTGTGAAGTTTCATGTGGGATTACGACTGAAAAAACAACAACACTAAAGTTCACTGTGTATATAGCAGGATTAACATAAAGATGTAATATGTGAAAAGTGGAAGAAAAAATAAACTCAATGACTGTGGCTGTGTCTGTAAAGAAGATAATAACATTTCCTGACAATCACATAAAGTGAACACACAAACAGTTTTCCAATTCAGCTTGAAGGTTTAATTTTTACATTTTCTTTAAAGCTCAAGGCTCTGTAAATCACCTAGTGGACAGTTACCTGTATGGCTCAACCGGAAGAAAATATATACATTATCAACCAAAAGTATTGAATCGAGTATTGTAAGAGTATAAGTAAAATGCATTGAAAATCCTTTCGAAATTGAATGTTTGCGTCCAATCTGAAAGTTTTTTCAAACACATTTTTTCACACCCGATTCTGTTCCTTGCGATTTTGATTCTTTTCGCTTCTGATTCTTCTCCTTGCGATTGTGATTCTTTTCGCACTTGATTCTTCTCCTTGCGATTTTGATTCTTTTCTCTTTTCGCTTTTGATTCTTCTCCTTGCGATTTTGATTCTTTTTGCTTTTGATTCTTCTCCTTGCGATTTTTCCACCTTTGTGGAAAAAGTGAACTTTACTTTCTTCCTGTTTGAGGCTGTTTTGGCGTGGAGGCCAAGTTAAGGCAAGGTTAAGGTGTGTCCAATGAACCACAGCTATAACAGACTCATTGCTATAACAGACTCATTACTATAACGCAATTATACCAATACACAGAATTCATTAAAGTGATTTTCTCATTCTGGTATACCAATAACCGATCATTCCTGTTATTATTTGCTTCATTCAGATATTATTGTCAACTTTGGCCTTTTGGTCAAACTTATGGTGTAAAAAATACTAAAGAATTCAATAAAGATGAATGTGTTTAAGATTAATATTTAAGCTTGTTAGTTACTTATAAAGATTTGAAGCTTGGAATAGTAACCCTGGCTAGACAACCTGTCAATCACAGGATTAACCACAGGAATCACTGACATTTTAAGACCCAGTGGGTAAATCAGTGCAGCATCATTTTAAATGTATTAAAAGTTAAGGATGAACGAGTTTATCTGATTATGGCTGGGACTAAATAAAACCTGGCAACCCAGTAATCGCACCTTACACACAGTAAATACATCGACAATCTGTTTTATTATTTATAACTAGGAATGTGATACTTTAAATTAAAATAATTTAATGCTGTTAAATGTGATTGGGGTAGTCAAAGTTTTGATTTGTTTACTAGTATTTTATAGTTCGGTGTTAAATTAAAAATTACAAAAAAGCAGGGAAAAAACTTGAAAATAAGATTAAGGGTGTTGGGTGTAATGTAAGCATGTAAGGAATCAATTCCATCTGATATGGTAACTCTGATGTCATGCACCAGGGGGCATACGCTAACATGCATAGATTTTCACCATAACAAATTCTAGATTGAATCTCTTACGCCAGAAAAGTGAGGGTGCATGTGGCAATGGGCGTGACATCGATGATAGTCGGATGGTATTCAGATTTCACAGGTATTAAAGATATGAAGTTCTTAAATTCAATATCTACATATAGCATCTGGGTTCTGAGATCAGATAACGCATTATTGGAACAATTCATTTGGCGACTGTTATCTGGAAAGCCAATTGGATTTTTAAAGCATCAGATGTGTCTGGATGCTGCAATCAATGTCTTTGCTTTCAGTGTGATTTCTCCCTTTGTTTTACTGAAGAATGGGTAGGCACTGACGGCTCCCCTGGCCTCCTGCGGAACAATTTGTAGCTGTCAGCAGTCATTCCATTTAGTGGTCCAATTCTCAGGTTGTAAGAGACAAAAATTCCCAGAGTTCCGAGATCTGTTTAGATTGTGCGGAATGAACACAGTGTGTGATGTCCAATAGCAATGGGGTAACACTATATCTGAAATGGCAGGGGTGGGCATACACGCCAAGCCTCTTAATATACTCCTAGTTGTAACACCAAAATGTGTCTGCACATAGCTGCAATGCACTGTATTAACTGTACTCTTTTTATTTAATCAGCTGCGGGCAGATATTATACATATGTCCAGGAGAGCACCAACGCTGGCTCAGTTGGTAATGGCGCTCACCCGAGTGCAGACCGAACCGACTGTCACAGAACCATTCATGTGTTGCCATGACGACAACGACAAAAAAAGAAAAAAATCTTGCACATATGTCAATCTTTGTCAGAAACTCTGCACACGTGATGTTTTGTTTTCCGCCCTTTTAATCCATTAGTCGGAGAACCCACCATGTTCTCCGGTGTAAAGACATAAATCCATCACAATGAAAAGCCCAAATAGGCTTTATAAAGATATAGGCAAGTACATTTTATTTGGAATTCATAAAACACAAATGTGCAAGGTGTGCAAATGATTCAAAATGAATGTTTGTCATGAAGCTATGACCAAAAATGTGAAATACGCACATGCAGTGCTATTTAGTGTGAGTGACCTCACTGACTGGTGCTGGTATTTTCTACCACTATAATTTCCAAAACCTGGGACTTGTGCCAACAGCCCCTTCAATTAGAATCCTGTTGGAATCTCGACATAAAATTTTATGTGAACGTTCAGGCAAGAAAAATTATTTGGAATGTTACTTTTTCCCAGTGATATGCCACATTATGACATGATATACTGTAAAGTATGGATTAAAAAGGCACTTTGAGGGGATTCACTGAATTTTTCGGTAGCAAATCCTCTCTGTTTTACTGCGCAAAGACACGTATAGCTAATGGGATGCTTAATGTCACTGGTTCAGACTTAAATCAAATATCGTGTTTCATGGGCAAGTGGGAGTCATAACAGAGCACATCAGAAGCAATTACAGACTGAAAGGGAAAAAAATGTTTGGGATAAAAAATTAAGTAGTATTGAGAACTATTCTTATAATTATGAGATCTTTTGAGTGGACATTGAATGCGCCAGATGGTGTTCTCCCAAGATATAAACAGGTGGCAGCCTAGCTTGCTAAAATAACATAATGTAATGTCGACTAAGCTTCATGGCATCTCTGACGTTAAATATCGCCACTGATTTCCTCTGTTCATATATTGTGTTTCTAAACATTGTAAGCTAACTAACTGTAGCTTGCATAATTATATATGATCGTTGAATAAGGAAGTTATTAACCATGTTTTGGAAATGGAGGTAAGTATATATAGGCATGTATAGGCATGTCACTGGGACCCAGTTAAAAGTAAAATCTACTTTTTAGAGTACTTTTTATAACTTTTCCAGATGAACATTCATTAAACTGAACTGACATTCAGGGTAAATGCCAACTGTCTTGTGGGAAAAGATAAGCCTCAAGGTGGTAGTGGATCATGGGTAATCTAGCCTGTTAAACCTCAATTGCACTCAATTGACATATATCGTACCAGTAACTGAAGATTGTTTGAAATAAATACACAGGACAATCCTGTTGCTACAAGTGAGTAGAACGCAAGCCTTTAGAAACTGTAATCCAATCCCTAGACACACAGAGGCATCAGTCATTCTCTATGACGAGGGTGAGTCCAACCACCAGGGTGCAGGAGCAGGTGTGCGCAGCAAATCAGTGGATGCTTAACCCTGCCCGACCCTCTCTCTGTCAGAAACCTGGCAGATTGCCCACTGGCCTCTACTGAAAGGTGCAGGTCTGGGGCCAGGATAACAAAAGCCTAATCCCTGATGCCTATGTCTAGTCATCAATAATCCCTTCCAAATTCCCAGCCAGCCAACAAGCAGTTCTACATCTTCACTGAAACGCTGTGGCATTCTTTAAATGCTGAAAGTGCCAGATTGTTTCAGATGGGATTGAGAGAAAACAGTTTTTTAAAGATTTGTTATGTAAAAACTATAAAATAGCTACACTCTTACTTTAGAGTGAAAAAGATCTGGCTCTCGAGTGAACACATCTCGTCAGAGCAGAATTGAACCAAGCACAAATGATCATGACTGTCATCATGGGCTGATGTTCTACTGGTGCACACTGGCTTATGACATTTACATTTGTTTTCAACGTATACTTTAGTTTGTCATATTTCTTCCAAAAAACACCCGAAACCGTGCCAGCGGCAGTATGAGAGGCGGGTTGCCTTGCTGTGATTAAATGAATCATCCACACAGGCTCTGTAGTCTGTCCTTCTGGCAGAGTGAGCCTGCCGACAGCTGCTCTGCTGCATGAACCTCCCCCCTGTTCTGCCCAAGTGGAGAGCTCCAGGCCAAAATATTTTACCTTTATAAGGAGGGCTTTCAGTCATTGCTCTCATCTAAAATGCAGAGTGGCGCCTAGGCTGCAGCCAGGAGCTGAAGTGCTTTCTCCGGCAGGCAATGCTATTGATGCTCCTTGGCTTGTCTCAGGCCCGTCTCCCAAGCAGCCATGCTGAAAGAACACAGGCTAAACATGCTACGTTCCGATTAGCTTCCCAACGTTCATCCAAGAGTCCTGCGTGTGCCTCACTCAGCATATCTCTTTTAAACGGCTGTGACTGGAAATGGGAGTTGTGAACTCTTAGGCTTTGTCCATTTGCCCGTTTCCTCACACTGTGGTCCTTAGCTCATACCCACCTGTGGTGTCTCTGTCAGGAGCTGAATAGGTAGAAAGAGAGGGTTAGTGTAATGACAACTTCAGATGTCCCAGTTTCTCACACTAATCACTCTAAAGCCTGCAGGTTCTGAAACACTTTCAATATCTTCAATGCAATCAATGTTGGTGTGTATTTTACCGAGCCCATTCCAACAAAACCAGTCGTTTTGAGTTATCCGTGCTATGTTGTTAAGGACGACTTTGGGGAATTGCACTGTTCAGAGCAATGCCATTTGCTGAGAAATCTCGACAAGGGGTGAAAATCGGAGGCCAGCCACACTGTCGA
>JAOVYW010025130.1:0-31398 GCA_025775045.1 Hiodon tergisus | reverse complement strand
AGACAACACACTCTCTGGAGACGCCAGGCCTACGCTCTGCTCCTGTTTAATCCAGCAGAAGTCTCTCTCCCTCTCTTACCCTTCTCACTATGTCACCAGGGCACCTTCTCATTACTGTGGATGGCTTTTGGCTCCTCTCATCTTCACCACAAGTTGATCCGTTGTGTGCCTTGCATTTGTAAATGCGTTACAGCACAAGAATCAAATCGCTCACGTCACCAATGCTGTGCTATTTAAAGAAACAAATTAAATGTTGATGCTCAAGGCCATGGCATGTTGTCATGTTTATATTCTCAAAAGGCCAGGCATGCACCTTTATGTCAATGGAAAACACAACAGATCACTGCCAAGAGCTACTGTTACTATAATACAAGGAACAATTACTAACAGGAAAGCTTCCACTCAGCAACTGACAATGACATCTGGAACAATACACAGACAAAAACCAACGGACAGGATATAGTCCCTTTTCATAAGAAAAACTAGTAGCTAAACAGTGTAAAGCAGGGAAATTCAAATTTTAGTGTCCTTTCAACAGCTGTGAAATTCATCAAGGGGGAACCCAAGTAACACTAAGTGTTACAGGGGTATCTTCTGCATTTCAACGGCGATAAAAACCACTCCCTTTCCACTCAACCTGCTATCCCTATTGTAAAGGAATTGCAGACTTGGGGGTTTCTTGGCAAACAGATGCACTGCCTACCAGCATCAAACGTGAGATTTTAGGGCTCATGTAACCCCGGACATAGTTAAGAAAGAACACTTAAGAAACCCCTTAAATAATTTTCACAAGTAAAGATCCCAACCAGGTGAGTACATGTAATCTTCATGTTTATTAACATCATGCAGAAGGAAACAGAATTTGCCCCTTCTCCAGTGTAGGACAGTCCCCAGCACAATTATGCAGACCAGAGGCACTCCACTCCAGCCAGGACCACTCTGAGGGTGAACCTTAGGAAAACATTAAGAAAGCAAGCTAGCAAGTAATGACAAATCCCCCCAATGAACATTCCAATAAGACAGTTAGCCGTTGTTTTCTGCTATGAGTAGGGACCTCTCAACCTTGTTCCCCACTATTTGAGATATGAGGCTCCTCTTGGATGAATATGGGGCCAAGGGCAGCGTCACCTTTCCATTGAAGAGCTGAAAGAGGACAGAGGCCATTTACACACACAAATGGCTAGATCATCAGAATCTATAGAAGTCAATGAAGTTAAATTGTACCTGCATCTCCTCCTGAACTTTTCCTCTTCCTGGAGAGTTCACAGGTCGTGTCACAGCAGCCACACACCTGGTCAACCTCAGTTAATGCAATCCACCCAAGAATCCATCTAGTTGAAGCTGAAGCTTTTGATCATGAGTTCTGGGCTGGGAGCGTGAGCTTGGCATCAATAAAACATCTGAAGAGCACAGAATGACAATTTTACAGCATTCTACGAAAACAGGCTGATGTGGCTCAGGCAACTGACCCGTTTTTCCTCAATGAAGGCATATCTGGAGACAGCATTTGACCTAGGGACCAAGGTGGCCACAGTGGTCCACAAAAACACACGGAGGGGCAAGTGGTTTGTAACAACCACAGAAACCTCAGGTTCCATGACATCTCCCAGGAAAAGCACATTGGAAGCCACACGTACGGACGTTTCTGAGGCCCCTGGATGCCGGGCAGCTTGAACGTACAGACATTTCTGAGCTGTTGGGGAGCTTGATGAGGATATTGCTGAGGTGCCTGAACAGGCATCTGTGGTGGAACTGTGGACATATGGGCATTCCTGAAACCCCTAGACGACAGGCAGCTGTTGTGGAGCTGGAACGTATGGACGTTGCTGAGGCATCTGGACGTACCAACATCCATTTAAAACTGGCTGCTCTGTGGGGGCATGATAATCTAGATTCACTTTGAACATGCAAAGCAAGGGTCCCCATGCACTCTCTTATTCAAGAGAGTGTGCACAACAAACCAGCACCTGCCACCAACACTATATAGGCCCTTCATTTTGGTATATTACACAGCCCCTTTAAATTCAATTTAACACCTAGCTGAATCTCTCATGGACCAGTAGACCACCCCCTTGCCTATTTGTCACATGCCTTTCCAGCCCTGCAGAGTTACTCAGGTGATTGCATCTCCTTTAATTTAAATTGGAGTGTTTTTAATCCATTAATGCAATAAAAGAATATGTATCCTGCACTAATATTACTCTCAATCTCTCAGTATTTCAACAGATTTTTAAATCACCCTTTCATTGTAGTGACAAAAGAACTTGCATAAGTCTTAGCCACCTTTTTGTAATTGCACAGCAATCAGATAGGTATTTTATGGCAGAAGCGCTTGTAGGTAATTGTTGCAAATCAACATACTTGTCTGGATCGGTTAAGAATACCATGCTCAGACGTTGACGATTAGTTGGGGAGCATTTTTTCTTCATCTGTATGAGAAAGGGGTCAATATCATTGTGGAAAATGAATCCATGTATAAAACACTACATTCTTCAAAATTTTATGTAGCCTAGAATCAAAGATCACAGCCACTGGAAAACGTCAGTTATTCAAGTTGTCGTTTGAGTGAATCTAGATAATGAAATGCCCATCATAATTACGCCAATAAAGGTCACATGGGGACCACCTATTCTTGCATTTTGATTAACCCAGCTACAGATGATTCAGGAATCAACCCACCACTGCCGTTTCCACACCATCCACAGTTTTCACCTCACTGAAGTTCGACAAACCCGGTCATTTAAATGTAGGCATCCAACACAAGATGTAATTTACGAAAAAGCACACAAGGAGTCTCAGTGAAGCAAGCGTCTTACCCCTTAACACATTCATGTTTGGAAAGACTGCTAGTTCACAGTACAGTCCCCCCAAGCACGAGAGTCCATTTGGAGAACTACAACGGCTGAAGATTCTTCAAACACCACACTGGACAATAATGGTTATGGTAGTTAAACCTCTTGGCTAATATCACATTTAAATATATGCACTTTCAGAATACATCACCTAGAGTTAAAGGGAAAAACCTCACACAAACCAAGTCATTACCTAAACTAATGTCCACTGATACAGCCAACTCCGTAGAGTTGAGTAGAGCTTGATGCAACCGCTTTTCTAGCCGTGGAAACGTATGAAAGTCCAATGTAGAGCCAAACAAGACAGTACATTGTAATCACGTTTATTAAAGTCAGCTACAGAAAACACATTTGCCTCTCCTACAATTATTCAGACCAGAACCACTGCAGCCATGATCAAACTCAGGTGGGGACCTTAAGAAAACGAGAAAAGAAAATGGGATGAAGTAAACGTGCAAGTAGATGGAAATTATCCTGTCCCCCTCTGCACATTCCAACAAGATTCCATTACCTGCCTAGAGATCATTCATCTAAACCATCTGAAGCTTCTCTTGGATGAATATGGGGCCAACAGCAACATCACCTTCCCAATGCAAAACTGGAAAGGACAGAAGCCATTTACACTCCAAAATGACTGCCACCAAAATCTATAGAAATCATTGAAGTTAAATTGTACCTGCATCTCCTCCTGAACTTTTCCTCTTCCTGGAGAGTTCACAGGTCGTGTCACAGCAGCCACACACCTGGTCATCCTCACTTACTGACAGCCACCTAAGAAAGAAACGTTACTTCCTTGACTTTATGGAGCACAATTTCAAACACAGCCACCACCATCTAAAACAGACCTGTTTAGACCAGTTGCAAAGGAACACGCCTTATACTGGGAATCAGAGGCTGCAGAAGTGACAGTTGCTTTCAGAGTGCAGGTAATATAGATCTGTAGGAATTCAGGGAGCAAAAGACAAGTTGTGGTTATACATCAAGCATTAAATGGCACCAAAACAAACGTACCCATGTTGTCACTTACTGAGCTCCCATCCGCTCTAGTGAAACTAGAAACATCCAGCTGAAGCTGAAGTTTGTGATCCTGGGTTCTGGGCAGGAACTTGGAGCGAGAGCCCGTCAGCTTGCCATCAAGAAGACATCTGAAGAGCACAGAATGGCATTATGCCAGCATTCCAAGTCAAGCATTGATAGGACTCGGGCAACTCACCCGTGATTCTCAATGAAGACGTATCTGGGGGAAGCATTCGCGTCAGGGACCAAGGTAGCCACACAGCTGTCCAGAAACACACGTAGGGGCAAGTGGTTTGTAACAACCACAGAAGCCTCAATGTTCACGACATCTCCCAGGAAATACACATCGGAGGCCCTCTCAAGCTGCCAGTCATCTACAAAGAGTTACAAAACCAATGACAAACCAATGACAGAGTACTGAAGCCATGAAGAACTAGCATGATGTTGAGCTTTGAATGTTCTGACTACAGGTTGCTCACGTTGCACAAAAAAAAAAACTAAAATTTCCTACCAGTCATCAGTCTCAGGGAGAAATCCAAAGATTCTTGAGCAGCCTCAGTGGAGAGGAGGGGGAGCCAGTCTGGCATCAGGGCATTGCTGCTCACATTGTGCTTCCTAGAATATGCAGAATTTATATGGAGATGGGTGACCAGGTTAGCATAATGGGCCTCTACAAACCAAATACTGCATTAACCATTAGTCGACTGAGGCAAAGTTTTAGAGCCAAGCGTCAACCGAATACCAACATTCCTGGACACAAGCACACCTCATGTAATAGCAGACAATGTGGACCACAGCACCAGTGTGCCTTATGATGGGAGCAGCACTGAACGCGGTTGGCTTGTAGATCACGTTAAAAATGTAGATCAGCATGTCGTCAGTCATCTGGAACAGAAAGCATTTTAATAAAAACACAGAACGAAGCACGCCTAAAATTCTAGAACCAAGTCCGTCACCTCATACCGTAAGCGTGCCCCCACAATCCTGCAGGTCCGACTCGAACACCAGCACCTGACCAGAGTAATCCTGCCTAGTTGGCGGACAGTTTCCAAGGGTGACAGCAGATGGCTCAACAAGTAAGCCATCACGAAAGAGGTCCCTCTGCACCATGACGACAACAGCACCCTCCCTGCACTCAGCCGTCACCACGTCAGAGTTCACTGGTGGCCCGGACTCAAAGCTCATACCCATAGGTGTCTGGGGCAGCCACTGTCGCGGCACCAGGACAGCAGGCAGCTGTTGGGGAGCATGAACATGCGGATGTTGCGGAGACTCCTGGACAACAGGCAGCTGTGGCTGAGCTTGGACATACGGCCATTGCTGAGGCATCAGGACAGGAGAAAGCCGTCTGGATTTGTGAACACATGGATGTTGAGCTCTCTGGATTGGCAATTGAGAGCGAACATACCGACGTCCTTTGAAGACTGGCTGCTCTTGAAGGGCTTGATTATCTGGCTGTCCCTTGTAAACCTGAAGTAAGGGCTTCCATGCGTTCCCACCCACAGGAATCCCAGCACCACAAACACATTGAACCACCAGGAATACCACCAAACCTCCAATACAATATTTATGCTTCATTTTCACATACGTCTACACAATGTGACACAACAACATTTCGTTCTATTTAACACCTAGCTGAATCTTCCATCGACCAGTAGACCACCCCCTTGCCTATTTGTCACATGCCTTTCCAGCCCTGCAGAGTTACTCAGGTGATTGCACCCCCTTTAATTTAAATTGATTGGAATCTGCTTTAAATTAATAAATGCAATAGAAGGTTTGGCCTCCTGCACTTATTATTAATTCAGACATAATGTTAAGGCACTCCACTATATTTAAATCTATTATAATATAATCTATTTTGTATCAACATTTCATTTTTGGCGTGAAATAAACTCCATAAATCATTAGCCATCATTAGCCTTTTTCCATTATTGCACAATAATTGGTCTGCTAGGTAATTCATGGCAGAAACACTTGCCAATAGTCGTTAATTTACCCTAAAACATAATATATGAAAGTTTAAAATAGATTAAAATAACAGCTTAAAATAGCTAATATTGTCTCTGACCTATGTTTTCATTCGAGTTTTGTTAGATTTTACGTAATTATAAAGGTAAAGCAAAATGTAGTACGAAGGAAATTCTGTTTTTTTTTTTTCTAAAGCCATGCATACACTGCCATCTGTTGGTTAAAATTAGAAATGACTGGATGAATTATGCCAAAACGCATGAAATATTGTTTAATTTGGTTTCTAAATATTATGGGGTGAATGCCTTTTACCAACCAAACCACCTACATGAGCCCTACAGACGGCCCTTTCAAAATGTATACATTAAATAATTAATATAAAAATTAATATATTAACTGCCACAGGACAACAGGCAATAATTAAAGAGACGGTTCATGAAATACTTGGAAGCAATTAATCTTTGTTTTAGATGTAAATAACCTTTTTTTTTTTTTTTTTTTTAAAGCACCCGATGCTGTTAGTTAAAAGAATTCATTCATTTTCAAGGCAGCAGTAAAAGTCCAGAAACCAAGGGTAGCTGGATAGCCGGGAGCACGTTTTCCCCTCTCAGAGGAAACAAATGTCCTTCCACAGTACAAAACAACCGACTCCTAATGGGATTCTACTTTGTCAAAATGTTTTACATCACAAAGGTACAGCTGTCATTAAGTGCGTCGTCATTGAAAAGGTATGCATAAAATATTACACCTTTGAGGGAAAGTTTATTTGAACAATTTACCTTCTGTCAACAACACGCATAATCTCTAAGATAACTGCACGAGACCAATCATTATTGAGCACAGCACATTTCTAACCCCACCCACCAACCTGGTGAGCTGTTCAGCATGCTTGAGATCTGAAAACAAAGGGGCTGTGGACACGAACCATGAAACTCATTGTTTAACACAGCTCTGAAACAATTTTGTTGCTTTTTAGTTGCTTAACAGACAGTTCTATCCAAAGCATTGTACATCAGTACTACATTTTCCCCCTCGTTACAGCTGGATATTTACTGAGGCAATTCAGGTAGGGCTTTGAACCAGTAAGCGTTTGATTTGAATCCTGTCGCCTCAACCACTACATCACCAGCTGCCACCGACATGCCATATGAGTGGAGAGCTGGCACGTCTGATGAAATTGAGTTTGACGACTGGAACCAGTGACTGCACGCCAAACACAGAGTAACCGAAGGCTCACTTTGACAATGGTTCCAGACTGCACAGATAGGGATAGAGGTTGGAAGCTTGAATGTTCTAAAATTGACATAAGACATATTTTGCAGACCTTGAATGTAGTTAATAAAATAAAAATAATAATAAAAAATAAAAAAATTATTTGTACAAATAAAACTGTGTGTGTGTGTGTGTGTGTGTGTGTGTGTGTGTACACACACTGTCACCATTTTGACACACACACACACATATATATGTTCCGTTAATTGTTGCATACATAGCGTTGGGATGCAAACCTTTACCTAAAGGTTCTCCTATGTTTGCATTTTTGCAGCGAAATTAGATATCTTAAATTTAGTTAATTGTTGATTCTTGACCACTGATCCCATCCTACTGAATTTACTATTTTAGTTTCCTTGTTAACTACTGTTTTAGGGACAGCGGCATAGGTTCCACTAGAGGTCCCTGTGAAAAAAAACACCTCAGGATTCGATTTAGACGTTCACTCTAGCCCTGCGTGTCCATATGACAGCAGTACAAAACTGTTGTCTAGCTCATTTTGAAATCAAATAAAACTACCAAATACAACCTAGTTGCCAATATTTGGTCTTAATCGAAGTTCGGCTTTGATTTAAAAAAAAAAAAATTCAAACATCCTAGACTCTTTGTATATCGAGTCCGCTAGATGGCTAGTTAATTGGTTGACTTGTTAATTAAACAGCAACTAAATCGTATCGATGACTTCCAGCTATTCATGCAAGCATTCCTGGGCTATTGTTAGCTAGCTAGCTAACGTTATCCCATGTATTGTTTAGCTAGCTAGCTAGCTGGCTAGCTAGCTGATTGTGCGTGTGTTTGAGACCTTGTAATCGACTGTATTTTACCAACATACTTAGACATTTAATTAGTTCCTTGACATATTTCTAATCTGACTTTTGCTAATTGTTCATGCGCCTACCTAGCTCAACAGCTAGATACTAGCTAGAAAAGAATGAGTAGGAAACATCATTTCAAAGGCGCTGAAGTTAGCTGTTGCGTAAAGTATTTCTTATTTGGATTCAACATTATATTTTGGGTAAGTGGATTTTATTATCATAAATAGTTTTTATAATTTACTTATTTTTTGTATGGTGAGCCGCTTGTTTTCATCTGGGCATCCATAGTCGCTCATCCGGGGGTGATATTCTTTTGTGAGTTAGCACGCTTGCTAGATTATCAAAACATGCACAGTTAATCTCCTACTTATGGGATGTTCAGTGTTTTTTAACATGAGACCAAGATCAATAAATGACAATGACGACAGCCGTTTAATTCCCCCCCGGCATTAACAAAGACGCATCATTTGATATGTTATTGAAGGGTTGGATACACGTATGGTTCGCTACGATATTAGGGGTTCTCAAGTTAAATAATTAAGTTTTTTATAATAATTTTAATTTTAAAAGCTTTTGTGGAGTTACTGGGTGATTCGATTTTAGACAACCAAGAATAACCATAGAACACAACCTGTAAAATAGCTCCTAGAAAAATTGACAGACTAGTAAAGGCAAGTAGTTAACTTGTTAGCTTGTAAATAGCTTTTGCATAGGTTTTCCAATAGGCGTTATGAGGCCAGTGTCACTGTTGAGCCTATCTAGAATAGTATTCAAGTTCAACTAGTATTAAATGTTCATTCTGTAGCTTATGATATCAAGATACTTGATTTTGAATGTGTCAGGGTTCCGCAACCCAAGTTTTTCATTGGTTCTACTAGATGCTGCGATGACTTTAGCATTAAAAACAAAAACGACAATCATAACATATACTTATAAAATCCCCAAAATCCTGTATATGATAGTAATACTTTTTTTAATCGTCTATGGTCATTTCACATATACCACCATAAATCGGACGACCAAGACATTTCAGATTGGAGCATCTTTTGCACTAACGACATTAAATTTCTGATGAACCCTTTGATGTTTTCACACAGAGCATTTATGATCTTGGCGGCTACGCATTCATAGCAGTTGCTGATAGGTGTTTCATTTGTCTGAGCCTTTCGATGTAGATGAAGGAGCGTTTGACTGGAGGAAGTTGCATCAGATGATGACGACGATGATGATGTGGGGTATTGGGTCTGTAGCTGGAGGGTTGCCAGTTTAAGGTTCTTAAATATCCAGCTTAATAAGCGGACAGTGCTGAACAAAAACTTTGCTTTAAATAGGAGTGTCTGGTATGCAACTTTAAAAAAAGTTCTACATAAGTGACTTCTTTGAGGTTAAAGCATTTATCTGAATGAGGAGTAGCCCAGTCTTTGGTTGGTTCTGTTTGCGTTTCCTAGGGATTTTTTTTTTTGTGTGTGTTCTTGTTTTAAGGTCACAAGCTTAACCAGATTACTGCACCCAGAGATACAAGATTCAAAATCTCAGTGTCCGGGGTACCTAGACATAATTGGCCTTTTGTTGCTGGTTGTTCTCCCGAGGGTCTCGTAGTCAGAAGTAATGTCACCACACAGTTATGGCGCAGTTGTTTTTGTAATCCGTCCTGGTGATTTACGTGCGAGACGTAGGAGATTGAGACCGGTATAACTTGCGTTGATTCCCCACTGTAGCGATAACAATGGCTCGCCGAATTTCTGTCCAAGAAAGGCAACGCTTTGTCTGCTTCCACAAAGACCGCCTTGTTGCGTGTGGGGAATAAAGCCCGTACAGTCCTGGCAAATGAAAGGCCTGAGTGGGCGCGGATCAAATTCGGGATTTATGCAGCCACTCTTAATTGTATGTTAACTTGAATGTTGTGTTCACTTGTAGTTGAAATGGATGGCTTGTGAAACATTGGTGTTATACTTGGGTTTTCATTGTACATTAGTTTTTTTTGTAAAAGCAGTGCTTGATTCTGAGTGAATTGTTCTCTGTGGATATCTTTTCAAGGAAGATGTTCCTTAATGGTTCTATGGGTGGTGGTGTACTGAATGGGAATGACACAAGCAGTTGTCATATCTGTTGTATCCTCTGTCCATTCATGGGTAACTTTACAGGGCTTTCTGTTTCATCCTCCTCCTTCTCCTCAACGCATTTCTGCATCGAGTCCAGGATACTGTTCCTCATTAAAGCGAGTCTCTCCTCCATGCAATTTAATTCTGTTCTTGAAGTTTCCTGGAACTTACTGATACGAAGCAGGGGTCTTGCATCATTGCAACAGGGAGGTGTATTTGGCCGATGTTCAGTTGTAATTGTGCTGAACGTTTAGTGCTAGGTTCCCTGTTTTTTTCCAATTGTTTTTGGTAGTAATCATACCGGCGAAAAACCAAGTGTTTAAGCCCTGCCCTGAAAGTGTCATAAAATTGGGACGTATCATAGCGTTATACTATCAATCGGACGAGGAGGAAATTCCCCCCTCCCCCCTTTATAAATATTTAACAGAATCCGGAAAGAATAGGAAGGAATGGTATTTTTTATGTTGTTTGATTGGACACACAAAACTTGTTGTAATTTTTACAGAGCTCACCGCCTTTACTTTACATCACGTGACATTTGAATGGCACAGTAGGACGGTAGCTTCTTGCCCGCGACTCTGTGTCAGTGCAATGTGCCCTTCTTCCCCTGTCAGTGTGCACTCGACGCACACACGCTCTGTACCCACGCATGCTGAGCAAACACCTGGAGCTTGGAGCCAACGCCATCGATCTGTTGTGGGAGTGCCTGCAGAACCGTCCCCAGAGACGCCTCGGAGAGCTGCGTAGCCGCATATCCAGGCAACGCTCTGCTCCCCTCGGGGGCAACGTGCCTTTCTTTCCGCATTAGGCCCACACAAGGTTATGGGAAGGGGAATGGAAAGCCTTGTTTTGTGAGTTGAGTGCTCGAGGATGAGTTATCTAGGCTGCTGTATTCTAAAGGTCCAGATGGAAATGTGTAGTTATGGCCGTGAGATGCAGGCTCTTCGGAAATGTGATTTAAATAGGCTTTATTGCTGTCAGTCAGGTACTGTGTCTAGATGGGACCAGTTATCTTTTTACATTTCCCCCCCCCCCAGTTTAGTAAGTGATCCGTAATAAAAGGGTCCTGGTTTAAAAGCTGGGAGAATACACAATGAACTGCAGGTCGCCGTCTTTTCAGATCAGTTGCATGTTCATTGTTTATTTATCACCCGCCGACCCCAATAGTAATGTGCCTATATGGTGAAATGGCCTGGGGCTAATGGAGACCTGCCAGCCTGTTCGCATTTCCATGACAAACTACACGGCAACGATGTGATTTTTACGACACTCAAAAATGAGCCATTTAGTTTCACCGCACAGTCTGTGTTTTAAAGGGTTTTTATATACGACCAAGATGAATGTAATATTTAAAAAACCATATATCTATTGTTGCTTTATGTAACCGGTAATATAAACCACTGAGCCCCATAACCATGAAACAATTAAAGGGCCAGTCCATGATTTCTACAGACATGAGTATCCCTACCTATTTTAATCACAGTGTTCCCTTTTGTTGGTTTATCAACAAATGGTTTATCAAGGGTAGCAGGTCTGCTAACGGTTCATAATTACAAGGATGATTTTTCTATTTAAATAATTAAATTCTTTATGTTTGTGATTTTCCCTGCTTTCTCTTCTACTCATGTTTTAAATGGTGACGGGTTAGTTTTATCTTTCCCATGGAATGGGAAGGGCAGGACCAGGCTGAAATGTGGCCCCCCTGTCCTTGGGACCTCTTTCAGGATTTCTCTAGCCATTGTGCTGGGTGCTGTGTGGTGGCGTTTTCCCGTGTGTCATGGCGGCCGAGCCAAAGCCTGGGGTTGCTCGGGGCGGACCCGCTAGGTCCATCATTCGGACGGGAGCCACATGCACAGGCTTCGTTATAATAACCCAGGGTCCCCGATGAGTTTTCACCCTTCTCTAAGAGTGGGAGGAACGCTTGGGTAATTCTGTGCCAGGTGTCTGTCTCTAAAACTGTCCAAGATTGTCCAAGAGATTTGTTATTTTTTTTTTTTTTTTTTTTTTTTACATTCTGAGTGCACATTGCTTAACCACTGCTTCAAACAACAGAAGAGCGGAAGGTCCGAAAGCAGTGTATCTGCATGTGAACCTGAACCACACGCTACGTGCCACTGCCACTTTAGGATGAAATGCGTTTAATCCAGCAGTGCTATTTCATGCTAGCTAGATAAAACTTTATCAAGCTAATGCTCTGAGATCAGCCACCATAAGCTTGCCTGAGCTAAGATATGTTGGCTTGCTAGCCGGTTTCATGGTAACTAGCTAGCCATTTATCATATACTGACTGCCTACCTAAGTTAGCCTAATCCATCCTGGTTTTCTCTTTTTAGGTGATTGAGATTTTAAAAATATATTTTACACTTCACCCAACGGTGTCTGGCCTGGCAAGAGATTAAAAAAGCATCCTTGATTTCCTTGCAAGCATGCGTCGTATTTTTGCGTGGATATTATCACCAATACCTCGTCACCAAAGGGTGTGGTGAATTTTTTTTTTATCTCACTGTAAATAATGGCGTGCATTACTTGGAGGCGGTTTGATGGGATTTTTTTTATTTATTCCGTTTGACTTCAAGCCATGCTGTTCTTTCTAAGTGAAACTGACCCAGTTACGATTTAGCCGTTACATGACGCTTGGTTATCACGGTGATCAGTGTTCCGCTAATAATACAAACTGTTTGAATGCATGCACATGTCATGGGACCAGTGACTTGTTGATTTTATTTTGCAAAGCAGTGGCTGCTCATTAATCAGGTGAGCTGCGTTAAACAACACTGCTGTTGGATGAAAGTGGTTTTCAGTGTTTCCGTAGGCGTTAGGAATTAACCTGTTTTGTATCACTTCTGTTTAGCACCGATATCTGAAAACCCCCAGTTTTAACTTCTGTTAAAATCATCTCCATTCTGATACAGAGTGTTACTTTGTCAACCATTACATATGGATCCAAATATTTCCTTTTCAAAAATATAATGATCTTTTAGAAAAAAAATGAAAATTTCGTGTTTCAGGCATATCAGTTATGTAATGAGGGTTGATGTTTGGGTGGAATTGTAAAACGTAAGATGGTATGTTAATATTAATAAAATTAGTAACGTAAAGTACTAATAAATTTACTAAAGTAAATTTGGTAAAAACAAATAAATAAATAAATAAAGTAATAATGTTTAAAGGCAGATTCTATAATTCCATCCAACGTTATTTATAAGGTAATTTGGGCTACAGTTTAGACTTTTAAAACATGACTTTAAATGATGACGCGTGGAACCGAAATCCTGCGACGGTGACCGGACTTTCGTTGTTTAATGCATTGTTATAGAGAGAGCCATGTTATGTAATCCGCTCTCCGAGTGAATGAGATTTCTAGCTTAACGTTGCGCGCCGCGGCACACGCTCTAATGCGCTTAGAACGCCGTGGCCTGTGCTCGGCCCCGGCCCCTGCTCGGAATGTGCCAAGCGCACTCGTCTGATTGGGCTGTGGCGAAATGGACCCGGTGACTTTCTGCTTCGCGGTCTCTGTCAGCTGTCCCCTGCTGGTTTTCCCTTTGTTTGTGTCGCTAACTTCTGTTTGTGTGTCCTGAATTTATTCTGCCTTTCAATTGGAAGGTAATAGACCAGTAATGAGATGACTTGAGGGGGAGGCAAGGCTGGTCCCCTTGGTAACAAGTTGTGAGAGGTGGGATCCAGCTGCTCTGTACACCAGGGCTGTGTCTGTATTGGATGGGTAGTATGTAAAGGATGTTCTAATTGGAGCTTGCTGGCAACCACCCCTGCTTATTTTGTGTGAAGACATCAGGAAGCTGACATTTTAGGGGTTATTTAAATCCTTAAAACGCTTTGTGATAAGAATATACATTGGGTGCCAAAAGTTTGGAATAATGAACACATTTTGCTCTTATGGAAAGAAATTGGTACTTTTATTCACTAAACTGGGTTTCAGCTAATCACAATGTATAGTCAGGACATTAATAATGTAAAAAATTACTATTACAATTTGAAAAAAAAATTACTTCAAAGAGTTCTCTTCAAAAAATCCTCCATGTGCAGCAGTGACAGCTTTGCAGATCCTTGGCATTCTAGCTGTCAGTTTGTCCAGATACTCGGGTGGCATTTCACCCCACGCCTCCTGTAGCACTTGCCATAGATGTGGCTGGCTTGTCAGGCACGTCTCACACACCTTACAGTCTAGCTGATCCCACAAAAGCTCAACGGGTTTAAGATCAGGCGACTGTGCCGGCCAGTCCATCACCGTCAGTACTCCTGAGGACTGCTTCGTCCCAAAATAGTTTTTGCATAAGTTAGAAGTATGCTTAGGATCATTATCCTGCTGCATCATGAAATTGGCCCCTATTAATTTCTGACCACTGGGCAAGGCGTTGGAGAATAGAATGATATCCTTCCTTGTTTAGGGTTCCTTGCACCCGTGGGTTAAAATATGGACCGTAAGATACATTTTCACTCTCGCAGATCCTCAGTACCTTAACTTCCTGTGTGGTAAGATTGGTAATGGAGAAGGTAATTACAGCAACTGCAGTATTAGCAGGAAGCTCAGTCTAGGTTCTTTAGTTTTGTATATTATACATTTATAAATGCTGGATATTCCCTCCAGTGGCTCAGGCTGGTCTTTTGTTGTACATCATGGCCTTTCCTGGGATTTGAACCAGTCACCTCCTGGTCACACCCAAAGCCTTAACTGATACTCCCTAACCCACTCCAAATTGAACCCTGGCGTAGTCAATAGCACGCCGTTGCCGTCTGCAGTATTGAAAACAATGAACGTTGTTACCTAGGGTTAAGAGATTGGTTACTGAATAGTGGGTCTTTTCTTACTCTGGATGTTCCCTGTTGTAATATTGCACTCTGAATAGGAACTTTAAAGTTCTGCCTATTGGGCTTAAAAGGACAAGTTAATAAAGGTCCCTGTGTTGAAAAAAACACGTCTGTCCTTAAATTACCTCTATGGTGGAGTGACTGAGAAGAATTCAAGCCTGATTTCCTTGGTGTGTCCTGTGATAATTACGTGCCGTTTCAGTCAAGTACGTAAGTAGCTCACTAAGCCAATTGGCTTCAGGTTTAATGTTGACTAGACTTAGCTTACCGCACTATCACTGTCGCACTTAAGTTAAGGTAAGCTGGTTAGGTTGAGTTTCGTTACTCTGGTAATGTTAGCTATGTGTGGGCACCTGAAGAACAGCATGTTCCTGGTAGGAACATCTACGATATGCATCACGACACAAGGATGTCACCAGTTTATTTAGATTGATATGATGATGTTTTTATGTGCCATGTTAATAAATAAAGGTGGGTATTTAAGGGTTGGATTTAATTAAAAAAAGGTGATGTTCTCACCTTGAGAAAAACTTTGGGATAGATTCGGTGGGGGAAGGTTTTTACTGTTCTTTATGGTGGCAAATTTATGTTTTTAAGTGTTAAAACACTCAAATTGTTTCACTGAAAACATTTTATCCTAATGTAATTCGGACATAACAGTCGACTTTAAGAATGACGTTTACCAAATGGGGCCCCAGATACGTTATTACGGTCGGTGAAAACACGTTTTTCAATAGCCTTTTTATAATATAAGAAAAGGCCTAAGCCTAGTTCAGTTTTGTTAAGGTGGAACAATTGCTGCTTGTTCTCAGATTACTTTGTACAAGTAACAGCGAGTAGTATTATGCATTGGGTTTGCCTCTCCCTGAGGCTAATTTCGATTGCGGAAAGTTTTCCTTATAGCACGTGGACTTGATTTGGCCGACTCTTTAGGGGAACGGGACCAGTTCTGTCAAGCAGAGAAAATACTGCAGTTCGAGTCATTAGTCTTCCATCGAGACAGGCTGGGATAGGCTATTTTGACATGATGTTGCGTAGCTCCTGCTTCCGTCACATAAGCAGTAGTCCAACATGGTTCCATTTAGCATGGCCCATGGGCACTTTGGAGTAATGGTAGGGTGCGTTGTTCCATTTTAATGGGGAAAGCTAGAAAAGGTGAAACTTGTATTGGCATCGCGTGCGTGCACCAGCTGAACCAAATGGCGTTGCGTTGCTGGAGTGAAACCTTCCTGTTTTTCTTCCTTTCTCATTACTGGCCAATAAGATGTAGAGATATTAACTCAAGAGCCTAGATCTGCCCCAGGATAGGAAGATAGAGCTTTGTTTCCTTTCACTTTTACATTCTCTACCACCTCGATCTTGCCTCATTACTAGCACTCTGTGCGTTATATATCTGCTGTAACAGATAAAGGCCTTCAGACAGTTCTACGTTGACATTTATGTTAAAAACCAATGTATTTGTCTCAAACTGTGGCTTGAGCGGAAGGTTTACACTTCTTGTCCCAAATCTCTTGTATGCAGCATGAATGAATTTCTACGTTTCCTCTGTTTTTCAGTTGCTGGGAGCGTTCTTCCTGGCCATTGGACTCTGGGCTTGGGCAGAGAAGGTATACAAGCGAGAACTCGACCCATGGCTGACACACTGCAGATGTTTTCTCATTGTCTGATTTGTCTTTTTAGCGACCATAGCAACAGACCGGATCTTTTCGCCGGGTTGGCTATTTTCTGCACTTTCCATTGGAGGAGATTAATGTTTTGTCACAGAAGAAATCATTTTTCTTTGTATCAAGAGATGATGACGCCGTCGTCAATACGTTTTTATCTCTTAGTCTTTATGATGTCTGATGTCTTTAGATCTTTTTATTTAATCAATGGCTGACTTGGCCATTTAGCTGTGACAGCTTGATCACACCTTTGAAACCAAAGCGGCCCGTTGACTAAAACTGATCGAGGGTAGTGGCGAGCACTTTGATACGTCTGGTCTTGATTTAGAGACGGTTCTCGTGAGATTTGATTGCCATTGATTTCTGGCAATGGCTGTCGTTACTGCCAAAACAAAACGTTATTCCTTTAATGCGTGTAATGTAAATTATTCATGTTAGGTCTCATTGATCAGAGGTAAGACGCGCTACGATGGCGGAATGTGAGGAACTTGAGACGAGGTGGTTTACTGAGATGGTTGGTTTTGTGTATGAATCGACGGAGGTGGGCGTTAATCCCCGGCGACTTTTGTTCACGCTCCGCAGGGAGTGCTGTCCAACATCTCGTCCATCACCGACCTGGGCGGGTTTGACCCCGTGTGGCTCTTCATCGTGGTGGGTGGGGTGATGTTCATCCTGGGATTCGCTGGTTGCATCGGAGCTCTCCGGGAGAACACGGTCCTGCTCAAATTTGTGAGCCCCCTTCTATTTGTTTAGCCCTTCTTTAGCTTCTCTACAGCCAAGTCGCGTCTGCACACCCCCAACATATTGGTTTTCTGATTTCAATTGCTAGCAACAGCTGTTAACTTGAAAATACTTCTACGTAATACTTTTTACGTAAAAGTTTGGCCAGTTTAACTAACTAATTTAATTTTACTTTCAGACGTATTATAGCTAAGCCTTGGCTAAGTGTTGGCTGCCTTTTTGTCTCAACCAAAAAGCAATACCCGTAGATTTTGCAGCCATGACATTTATTCAGTCTTACTTAAAACCAGATTTGTCTCCATAAAAAAATAATCCCTACAGTATATTTCCACTCCATAGAAAATGAGACAAGGGGCAAGGTTATGTTTGTTTCTTTTGTTATAATGCATCCTGTTAAATTATTGATATTCACGGCACTGAGATCTATCGGGTGCAAAATAAGAGGTTTACCAAAAGTAATTTAGCACTGCAAGATGGCCCTTATAAATTAGTTTGTCACAAAATGTTGTCTTTTTAACTTCCAAATATTCCAGTTAATTGTAAATTTGATCTTGCTCCCTATCAAGCTATACTAATATTACACAATCATCAACCTCCCAATTGTCTCTCAATGGCCTTTGTGTGGTGAGCTTACTCCCGGAAGAAAAGCTGACATTAATTATCCCTTAAAAACACCTTGAGATCCTTAAATACAAGGTTTACTATTATTTATGCCGTTCTTCCAAAGCCAAGGGTTAAGCACAGTTAATAGGTCAATAACATTAACCGAAGCAATTTGCTGTCCCTCTGAACCGAATGGTTATTGTTCTGTGGAATATTGTGTATTAGAGGCCCCCAAATCCGGTCCTGGAGATCCCCAATCCCGTTGGTTGGCTATGCATGGGGGTATTAGAGGCAGTCTCGTAACGGATTTAGGGCAACATGTAAAACGAGATGTATTGGGGATCTCCAGCCCTGGAGATGGGGATCTCTGTGAAATAAAATAAGACCCGGTTCACAGAATCGCCTGTATATCCAGTTGTTTACCAGGATGTCAGTTTTGTAACCTTGCAGGAAATGAAGATTTTCTTCTGTTGTAGCCGTTCATGTTTAAATAGGGTTTATGCTTCTGTGTGTATCTGACTTGGCCATGTGGTGTTTTGGCGGATATTGCACGATCTTGTTTACTAATTTCTTTAAACACAAGCCTAGTACGTGGCTGTAACGTATGCAATGTAACGGCGTTGGTATCTCTCCAGTTTTCTGTTTTCTTAGGCCTGATTTTTTTCCTGGAACTGACGGCCGGTATCCTAGCATTTGTGTTCAAGGATTGGATTAAAGACCAGCTGAACTTCTTCATTAATAACAATGTCAAGGCTTATCGGGATGACATCGACCTCCAGAACCTCATAGATTTCGCCCAGGAATACGTGAGTCGTTTTTTTTTCTTTCTCACGGCTTTTAAATGAATGAATACGGACCAGCACACGAAATAACCCATTACTTTAGTTTTCAAGTGTATATTATGTGTACCTCTCAGTACATGACCTGTCTCGCTGTGACAGAAGATGACAAGAATGTAGTGGTTATTGGCCTGCTTTTGACATGAGCTTCAGTGACAGAGGCAGCAGAAAATTGGACTGAAAACATTGTGCAGATCTCTTAAGTTTTAGAGTGTTTTATTAAATCAGTCTCCGCAGTCATCTTTCCTAAGCATGTCAAGTTTACACCATATCCAGCCATGAATCACAAATGTGCTTTCCCTCTGGAGACTTTAAATTAAAAGCTCTTCCGTGAATGGTCCTTTGTCACAAGAGGTGTTTATATAAGTGCTTAACTTAGCTGGGACAAATTGCTATACTAGATATTTTCTATAAAACACTTCATAAGATATTCCTCTTCTCCTGGTCATATACTCTGATTCAATCCAACTTTTTTTCCCCCCGTATAAACTGAGGGAAAATGTTGAATAGTCAATATTTTATTGAAAAAAGATGTTTGTTTGTTTGTTTTTTCTTTCTCTTTTCCCGAATGAGGAGTTGTTTCCGTTGACTAATTAAACCTAGGGGTTAATAATGGGGGTAAAGTTCAGCCTACACATAATGCATCCCGTGTGGACCCAAGCTTCATTTCATAGGCGAACACAGATGGGAAAATATAAATGATTTTTCTCCTGGCAGAACTGGAACACACGGAAAGCCCCTTTGTCGTAGTTTATTGACTTTGTGGGGTTTGGCAGGAAATGTCAGCCTTCTGTTATGATTTTAGATTTCCCTTTGGTCACTCCTAGTGAGCTTGTGGGTGTAGAGCTAACAGGTAAGGTTGTTTTAGACATGGCCGTTTCTCTTTGCCTCGACTAGCGGTAACCCTAGCAACACACCGAGTAGATGGAACATCCATTATAATATGAAGGTGTCCTTCAGCAGTTCCATTAAGAAGTTGCTTGGACCATAATCATCCAATACTTTCTCAGTTACTCTTGAGTGGCAGGTCTCATGTTTGCTGTTGTCAATCTCCAGTGGTCGTGTTGCGGTGCCCACGGCCCGAACGACTGGAACCTGAACATCTACTTCAACTGCACTGACCTGAACCCTAGCCGGGAACGATGCGGAGTACCCTTTTCCTGCTGTGTCCAGGACCCTGCGGTGAGCCGTAGGGGTGGGAGGGTTCTGCCGGCACCTGATGTCTTACTGTCTTGTCGTTAAACGTCCTGTTAAACGTGCTCTATTCTAATTTTTGTTGACTTTAGGAGGACGTGCTCAACACTCAGTGTGGATACGATGTTCGCCTCCGGGCTGTGAGTATCCCTCTCGCGCGCGTGCCGTCCCGTATATCTGGGTGTTGAGAAACGTTCTGATGATCTTGCACAAATCGCAATGAAATCTCTGGCTGATCGCCCATTATTCCTCAAGTCCAAACCAGTGGTGTTGGGAATTAGGTTAATGTCACAGACAAACCCACTGTGCTTTATCAACAATGTAAATTAAAGCAATAAGACGCTCTACGGGGGTGCGTCTTATTGCGATTATTGGCACGGCCGTCCTCATCAAAAAAATGCAAGAAACTGTGCATTGATATTATTACGAAGCCGGGTGTTATTTGTCTCTTAACAAACTGACCATTGGAAATGTGGGACCAGAACTGTCCGTTTTCAGTATACTATCCCAGATTGTCCGTTAGTGTTAGTTATTAATACAGTTTCCAGCGGAGAAGGGTCTGGCAAGGGTTAAACGTGCTCAGTTAAATGACCGTTTTTTATTTTCGACACTAACAATTAAGTCCCTGTTTTTAAAGCCTGAAAAAGCATCGAAGCCTGTAATTGACTCGAGTTCATTCGGTTTGACTGAGGCCTGCGCATTTTTGTCAGGGTGTGGTGACAAGGAAGGGGAGAGGGGGGGTGGGTGTTGTGAAGGCCTGCCTGCCTGCCATGGGTGGAATGTGACAACAGACATGGCTATATCAATGAGCCCTGCGAATACTCAGTATTGGTATGGTTAGTTTGTTGAGACAGACTGACTGACTGACAGACAGGCAACTCTACTGGCAAGATTGAGGATAACATGAACATTTGGATTTCACGACTCTTGCTGTATACTATACTTTATAATGTCATTGTTCAAAGAGCACCCAAAGCGATTGTTGAAATCCACTTGTGTTTTTGTACGAATGGAGTTTGCTTTAAGGGTAAAATGTACGGGTGAGGCTGAACCCTGGTCCCACGCCCTCTTCTGCACCGGCTGCCAAGTGGCTGGGATTTCAAAAGCGGAGTCTTTTCTCCATTGTTGGTTATCCAAGCGAGCCGAAGACTCCTCTGGTCTGTGTCTCCTGCAGACAAAGGAGGTCTGAAAGGGTAGGGTTCCTCCCCCTCCGTGGTCCCAGGAGCATTGCCGCTTGCTCCAAATCGCGCAGCCTTGGCTTTGTCCATTCTGCTGAACCTCTGCTGGGATTCCATTCATGCCTGTGATAATGTCCACGTGATGGTCCCATAAACACAATCTCAGGTGGCGCGCTACCCTTCTGTATCTCCATAATCCATCTTTTTTTTTTTCTCAACAGGACCTGGACCAGCAGAAATACATCCATACCAAGGGCTGTGTAAGGCAGTTTGAGAAGTGGCTGCAGGAGAACCTAATCGTGGTCGCTGGGGTTTTTGTCGCTGTTGCACTATTACAGGTAGATTTTTAATTCCCCGCAATTTAGTTCCATGTAAGGTGGGTGTGTTTGCCCTGGGTTCTATGTTCTACGTGAGGTTGTGTGTTTCTTAGGCCGCACTCCTGCCCCAAACTGCATTTATAGGATAGGAGTGCCACCTACTGGCAATTAACTGTAATGTCAGCATCAGACTGAGTGAGAGAGAGTATCCTCATCAAGATGTATGTTTAAATATTTTTAAAAGCATATTATTGCTATTTTCTAATATAAATATGAAGTTATGATGCTCTGCTGAGCTTAGTTGTATTTCAGATGACTTTTTTTAGATGAATATGAATATTGCAAATCTTAAAACTAACTCCTGCAACATGAGATGATATGGGAGTAAGGGTTTCAAAGCAGTAGGTTATTCTGCTTCACTTGATGTTCAGTTTTTCTCGAACCCTTGCCCGGACAGGCTACTTTTCTTTCTGGCAGAACATTAGTTTTCAAGGTCATTATTTGTATGGTATTAATGGCGTTTCAGCAGTAAATATGTCACTAGTTGAAAAGTGATTTTACTTAGAACTGAACCCTGAATATGAATTCATTAGTTTCATTCAGTTTTTAAGAATATTTTACTTCACCTAAAATGGACTACAAACAAGTTAACAAAGGGTGTCTTTAGATAGTAAAATATTGTCTGTAAAATATTACTCTTTTGAAAGAATATTATTAAGTTACACATTTGTTTAATAAGTGGCCTTGATGAATGATTTTTCTGTGCAGATATTTGGGATCTGCTTGGCTCAGAACCTGGTGAGTGACGTCAAAGCGGTGAAGGCCAACTGGTGAACACGCCCCCACGGAACTGTGGAGGAGGGGTAACCCGCGGGCCCATCCTGCCACTGAAGCCTGGACTCTCAAATGGAGCAGAGTTTGTCAGTGGGGGGGATATTATTGGACTCCTGTGAATTGATCTGTTAGCTGACTTTAGATGTTATAAATGTATATTCATTTTCCCCCTTGATATCTGAGATTTTCTGAATATTTATGCAAGCCGTCGTCCTGACATTTTGTTGAGAGCGGAACGGGGGGGCGCTATGTTAATTTCCTACTTTCGTCACTTTTATGAGGAGTAGGGTGACATCTTTTGAGAGAGATTCACTGGGGTTTTGCTTCCATGTCTTTCCGAAGCCCCAATCGAACCCATCCTCTCGCCCCCTTCTGACGGTTTCATACGGTTTTGTTTAGACTCTCTTGTTCTCTGCCTCTGTCCCTGTAAAGGAGAGGTTGGGAACTGACTGCCTTTCTCCGATGCACTACAGAAAGCCCTTGGAACCAACCGTGAGTCCGAGTCGATCTGCGAACCCTTTCATGACCTTTGCCTTCTTTGTTACTCTAAACATTTTAGGAGGAAAATGCAGAAGATGGTGTTCGAAGCTGAAACTTTTCATGATTTCCCATTCCTTTTACGGTTCTCTATTCGGTTAAGAAAGGGGGCTAGGGGCTGTGACTCCTAAGATCAGTTCAGCACTCTGATGTAAATTTTAATGAGAATGCTGCTGCCAGGTCTCTTGGTTATAGATATCTCATAACAATTTGGACCAAGCCCCTCTTCCTTTTAAACCAAGGAACGCTAATGGGCTCTTGTTTTAAGTTAAAACATCTAAACCGAGAAATCCTCTATTTCAGCCATTACTTTTCCGAAAGACCGCTTTGATTGTACTTTACCTGCCAATGCAATTCCTCTTTTCTCTTTAAGGTTTCAGACACAATGGCCGATACATCCACTGTAGGTCACTGAAAAGCAATTTGACACCTATGTTTTTTTTGTTTTTTGTTTTTTAAACCCATGTTCATCATTAAAGAATGTAATGGGTTGCGCAATGTGATGGCCTGCTAAATGTGTTCCTCCTCAGGGCGGACGCCCGTCCGTGTCCCGCGTTTTCTTGATTTCTTCGCCGGCCGAGGAACGAAACGTGACTTTCTCAGCGGTCTCTTTCAGTGGGTACCGTACCTGCCGGTCCTGTGACAGGGTGCGGGACCACTTGGAGCGTTGTCAAAAAGGGCTCCGTTTTCCGAGCGTGCCGCGTTCCTGCTTGCCTGAGGATCCCGCTCGTTGCGCCGCAGTTAGCGTGCGTGCTGGGAGCACTGGGAAGCAGACGGTACTTCCAATGACCTGGTCAAACGTGGTGCACGTGTTCGCTGACGTAACAGCAATTGACCAGGTGGGGATTCTTTGTTAGAAAGAATTGGAGCTACTCTTACTATTTACGGTTACTTTTAAGGTCAAAGGGCATTCTTCCTTGTTTTGACACC
Source organism: Hiodon tergisus (assembly GCA_025775045.1). Classification (NCBI taxonomy): domain Eukaryota; kingdom Metazoa; phylum Chordata; class Actinopteri; order Hiodontiformes; family Hiodontidae; genus Hiodon; species Hiodon tergisus. The sequence goes on along the minus strand of JAOVYW010025130.1, from coordinate 7,705 downwards.
TTTCAGTTTCTTTCAAGGCAGTAACCTTTCACTCGCGCGGTATATTTAAGTATGCAACAAGCTGTTATGTCACAGAAAAGAAAAGACAGCTATTTAAATACATGTGTATTTTAGAATGATATATATTATGTTCACGTCACACACAAACCTCATTGTGTACAGCGGTTATTTCTCCTTCAAATGCAATTGCCTTACAAACTTGTCACTTTCCTCGCTAGACATTGAGACGGTTCTGGGGGGGCAGCTAAAATTGTGAATGTATGATTATGTCTTACAACCTAGCTTTTTCCATAGGTACACACATTCCGGCGTTTGAACCCTACCCCAATAAAGGGGACGTCATGGACAGCAATGTCATTCAAATTACGGGCAATATTTTCTTCTAATGCTGGCAAACGCAGCCCGTTTTAATCATCCTGTTATCGCGTGGCTCTTCAACAATGGGTGTTTCTGTACGCCTTGTTTGGGGTCGACTTGCAAGCAAATTAAATTCACCCGTGATAACCTAAGAACGTGGCGAGGAAGTCTTGAGCTTTCATTAGAAATCATTCTCTATCCTTCTTCACTGTCATGGGTTTGCCTCACTGCATTACAAAGATGTCAAAGATTTCAGAGAATAATTGCTACAAAAGGTAAACGTGGCTGAATCCTTCATCCCATTTCAAAGCGTAAGCAAACGATTGATGACTTACATTGCGAAGCCCAGCGTTTTATGGAAATGAGGAGCGTTTTAGAAAACTTAAACCTGCAGTTCCTGAAGAATCAGAATCGATGTGCGCAAGACTCTGTAAGAACCGTCTTTGCTCGCAGACGTTTAGGAAATGGCTGGAACGCTAATTAACAGGGCCGTTTCCTCCACTTTCGCGTGCGGCCTGTTTTAAGTGCTCTGACTGTATTCCAGTTTGCTTATCACTGATGAGGTCACATCACGGGACAACTTCAGACGCAGTGTAGGCGTTTGTCTTGCTCTTTCAAGTGGCTTTTAATAAGCTGTCTGAACGGGGGTTTTGCTGTTTAACTAGTTTATGGTAATTTACTATTACAAGGGCCTCCATAAATTGGGAATTCAGTGGATTCATTTTTATCATACAGTAAATTGTCAAATATAAAACATTTGCTAGGTAATTTTATAATTTTGATGATTTTTTATTTTATTTTTTTTTACTTCTGTGCGACGTTTAGACGTGATTCATTGTTTACTGTGGTAGAAATTGTGGTCGCCTTGTGTGAATTCAGCACAGACTGAATTGAGAACATGGACCCCAATTATGCAAATGTCAATATAGCACAATCTGAAATATTTAAAACTGTGGAGTATTAGTTTAGTTTCACCAATTTATATTACAGTAAAGTTTTCAACTCTATTCTAAAGTGTTTTTACATCAATTATGAATACATTTCCTCTGTTTACACTAGCAGTTTTCGACGTGTAGTGTTCCCTTGCCAGTCTGTTCTTTCTGGTGGTGTAATCAAGGTTTTACCTGCTTTGAGCCTGCTAAGCTGTGCGAACGATGCAGAACTGGATGTGAAACTGCACGCGATGACTGCTTGATACATCTCTTGGTCATGCTTAATGAGCGCATGCATTTGTTGTATATTTTATACCTGATGTAGCATGTGGTCATAGATTTCAACCATGACTTACTATTGCGTTATTCGGTTGAAGCCATCAATAGAAATTTCATATATTTGCCCATGAGGTGACCAGCTATAAACCTTATTTTTATATTAAATGAATGATTTTTGTTTTAGGCTTTAAGATTGTCGCCCTAGGTTTATAATTGTATTGCACCCACCCCACTATATTGTGTGTTGTCAGGCCAGTAAAAACTAGAAGATGCAAGGCTTCTCCAGGAGAGCGGTGATATTAGATTGTGTTTTACTTCATTCATCTGACAGTGTCTGACGGCCTGAAGAGATCTGTTGTATTTATTATGTCTTGGGTGGCACCCCACTAGCTGACATAGCCTTTCGTGAGTTTTCTGCTTCATTTAATACTGTTATTGCTTTGTCTAAAAAAAGACTCTTTTGGCTTCCTCACAGCATGGGTGCAACATGGATTCAGTTACTGTGACCGTGCGCATTTACTTTAATCAAATTATAATATGCAAAATTTTTATTCTGGGTAGCTTGAATCGCTCATGGACAGAACCAGATCGACAATACGTGTCCTTTATGTTCAATTTGAATGTTAGCGATCTAATTATGCTTATTGTTTTTGTTAATTTTCCCCCAAGAAGTCAATTTTTAATCAAATACTTTTTTTTAAGTATACAGTAATAGTCTGAGCAGGATAGCAGTATAGTGTTGGTGTTAAAAATCCCATTAGTTTGCCTACATTCTTTCCATAAAAGTTGCATTTTTATAGCTAGAGAAGCAGAAGAGTGCTTTGATTGTTGGACATGGTCTGTTACACTGTACATTGTCTTATAAATGTTTTTTTCATAATGAATAAAATGATTTATGAAATGGGTGTGTCCTTATTTTTCACTCCAGTAAATTGAGGCATCTATTAGTAATACAACCACTGTGACGTTGTGAAAGCATTTAACTCTTTAAAGCTTTAACTAGCTTTTTTCAAGAGTCATTTGACAAATGGGCTTTGTCACAACTTAATATTGTTATACAAAATTGGCCCAGCTCCAAGGTGCGATGGCTTTTGAGGTTATTCACAGAAATTTCAATAGGAGAAATAAAATGTGTCCTGCAGCTAGGTAGATTATGGTCCTGCTGTTAGGCGGAGTTTCAACTCTTGTCACTAGAGGGGGCTATTTACAATCGCATCCAATTTTCTGAACGCTGCGCTTTTGCAAGATGATTCGCTAATTCTAAAATGGGATATAACGAGTCACATCAGAATTATTAACCTTTTTGTTTTTCCACTTATTTCATGTGGCTTATACCGGAGTTGCTCTCCATAGTTTAAGTTGTTTGCTAATTGGCTAATAACTTCGACGAGAATGTTACATCGAGAAACTCAGTTTAATGGCTGGGGCTTAGGTTTGCATAAATCTGGTTTCTGTGTTGCCTTGGTATTTAATCACCCGGAGTGCATTTGTGCCGTGTTTAATTGCCACAGACGGACATATACGACTTGTCAACATCAATAAGCTGCCTAACATGGTCTCTGCAAACATGAAGTAATGTCCAACGGTGAACTGTGATCGTTAATATTCCGGGTGTTAAGATCATTAGCATAGCAAAAAGAAGCTAAGAAGTCCAGAACTGATAGACCGAATGAGACAAGCGCTTGGCAGCCAAATGTTGGTCGTACGAGGACATTGAACTTGAGTGGTAAAAACTAATTCACTAGCTAACTAACTTCTGCCAGCTAACTGCTGATGCATTAAATTGTTGCAGAATGGTGTGTTGTACAAACAAAATCTAGTGAATATGCAAGCCAACTGATCTTACAGAGATGTCTTTAAATAATGAACAGATATATTTAAAGGACCTATAGATGTCTCTAAATCTTTTTTATTGATATCTTTGAATGTTTTTCAGATATCTGATTATACACAAGGAGTGATTTCAGAATATTTGTAAATTTGTTTTTTAAAGATGTGTAAACAATTTTGAGATCTCTGATACACAGGATTTTATTTAGAGATATTTTTTAAATGTTTAAAAGTTGTTTAAATATATCTTATTTTAAAAACATATATTAGTATCTTATGGTACTTATTATTTGAAGATATCTTCAAATATTTACAGATATCTTTAATTGAATCAAAGATGTCTCTAAAGGATCATTTGGCGTGCCATTTTTGAAGGCATTGAGTTTTGATTGGCAGAAAGAGTGGATGATGCTCTCATTGGCCCAGAGGACGTAGTGTTCCACAAAGAAGAATGCAGGAAGAGTTTAAGCAGTTGTTTTTTGGGTGAGTTTGAGCAGTTTTTTTTTTTTTTTTGGTGACAAATGCAATGGAAGAACCTCCACCTTGAAAATGGGAGCAGAATAATAAAAATATAAGAAACACAACTGTGTCTGTCCAGAAGAATGGCAGCCGTGCGACCTCGAGGGCCATTACTGCGTGAGAAATTGTCAAAGCAGAAAGCAAGTGATCTGCAGTATAACAAAAAAAAAAGTCGAACCTGTATGAAAGATAAATAAATTAAAAAAACAACTGTACACGGAATGGCATTTAAACTGGAGAGGATTAAGTGCTGTAACAAAGAATTTTTCATTTGTAAGAACGTGAGGGATGTTAAAGACATTTAAACGCAGAGATGAAGACACTTTAAATTGTAGATTATAAAAAGTGGTATTCGGGATCAATGATAAAGAGAAAGACAAGATTCTCCTTCATTTAATCTATATAATGAATTAGTGGGGGGGAAGGTTGCCACACAATTTATTTAGTATGTCAGTGTGGCTCCAGGAGAGCCGTAAGTGCCCCAATGGGAGTACATTCACCTTACGCTCAGCGTTTATTTTCTCACTCTCCTCAAATGAGCCATATGGTGCTTGGAACCAGCAGTCGGGCCGGTTCCGGCAGCGTTTCTATCTCCAGCCACTTCCTGTGAACCCGGGCTCTCCTGGAAAAGCCCATTCACGCCACAGTGGTGTTTGCCTTGTTGTTATTTTGCGTCTTTTCTCATTTGGGCGACCCGGTTCGCATGCCGCGTGGGGAGAACTGCTCCTGGCTCTGTTCTGTCAGTACAATGCTTCATCAAATGCCAAGGAGAGATCACCTACATCTGCATCAAAAACAGATACTGAGGGGAACTTACCAGCAGTTAATTCACTGCTCAAACATCCATAGGGAGGCACCAGCGAGGTTACCAGGTGGCATGAAAGCAGAACAATGGAGACGGAATATTATCTTATCGTTTACACAAAGACGCTTTGTCTAAAGCTGTGTGGTTTACCGTTTTCATTAATTAAACAATCAAAGCAGACACACAGATTATGTATGTCGGCACAATATGCATTCTAACCAAAGAACCTGGCAGAAAAAGGTGTGACCAGGTTAACTATGTTGGAAAAGACTGGATGAAAACATTACGTTATGTATGACGCAAATACCTAATGAATTTTCTTGAGGGTTTTACTGTTTATGAACTCTTCCAGTGTTTTCTGACCTTTAAAGATGTGGATGTGTCTTGTCGAGTGGCTTTTTGACATTTTGGTTTATTTCACTAGGAATTTATATTGACCCCTGAAAAAGATGCTAAAAAAAGAACTAAAAAATAAATGGTTGGATTTGGCTGTCAACACCCAAAGCAGGTACCTTCAGTCTTTCACAAAAAAATTTGGGCCAAGATGATCGGGATTCTAAAAGTTTAGTTTTTTTAAATGAAAAATGTCAGAATTGTGTTGAGAATAATTGCCCCTTTATTTACTCAGGTTTTAATAACTGAATCACGGGAGAGCTGCTCCTCCTGAATGTACTCTCTGACCTCTGAGCTTTTGAATAATCTTCACTGAGTCCGTTCTGTGTCTCAGAGCTATGCTTGACATTTCTGTGTTGTTCGGAGGGAATTCACATTGGTCCCTGAACAATCTGGCTTGAATCACATCGCAGACGACAGAAAGAACAGCTCACACAAATGTGGAAACCAAAGTATATACATACAGCTGGGTTTGTCGTTTCTTTTAAATTACTTTTTTTTTTTTTTATTAAATCGAACTATCGAAATGCTGGAATATTGTATATCGCACTCCAGAGAATATCCTTGAGTAATATTTTTCAACACACTGTAATTAAAATAAGTAATCACCAGAGCATACGAGTCCTTCTTTTATTTATTCAATTTTCGTTGTCACCATTTGTGAAATATTGAAAACACACAAAAATCACAAGTTTTACAGTAAAGTAACATAGTCTTATCACTTTAACTGATCATTTTTATGTAATTATACACAATGTCATTATTATATTTAAACACTTTTAACAATTAAAATTGGTCATGTGACTGCGGATCATTTAAAAACTGAAATACTGCTTAAGTTGTAATCGTGTTCACTTGGTTTCTCCGATGGGATAATGGGAAAAAAAATCACCAGTTTATATAAAAGAGTGATTCCGCTTGTTGGTCAAATGCACACATATATCTGCTCAAAGCAGAACCACTGCTATAAATAAAGTAATGCTTCACTATTTAATGCAATTTTGCAACAGTTGAATCATTTTTACTTTTCAGTACAGCAGTACAATCTATTATTTAAAACGTTACTCTTTTCCCTTGCCTAAATGTATATACAGGAATGTCATAAAACTAATTTTAAACTCTGAATCCTTACTGGGTCTAAGAAATCATTTGTGTTAATGACAATACGTAAACAGGCTAACCCGTGAACTGAGGACCCATGCATCATGAGAATAGTTCTCTGGGTGTGGAAGGGGTAAGCAATTCTGCCCCACCCCACAAAACAATCAGTTTTATTTATGTGGCGCGAGAGCGGGTCCTCACAAAGGCCCCTATTCAGCTCAACGAGTCTTCACGTCTGCGTCATAAACTAAACCGGACAAGCCGTCACATGACAGAGCTCTGTCCCTCTCCTTTTCATCTGCTTCGCAGCTGAGATACTCCTTCAAGCCAGCCGAACCAACGCCAGAGCCGTTTCTCTGAATTCTCCCAAAAAGTTAGTGTTGTTTTGTTCTGGTCAAATCCGGTTTGTTTGGTGCTACCTATGTGGTCCCCTCCGGTCAGTCCCCATGACCGAATTTCAAAAGTACGAAGGGACGAAGGGAAAATGTTTCTGTAACTCTGGGAAAGACAGAACTTTTGAGGGGAATTAAGGGTGGTTTTATTTAATTAATTTTTTTCTGTCAGGTCACTGATATCCAGAGATTGTTGATCCCTTGTTTCAGAGAAAATTATTTTATATTTGCTTTTTCACTTTACACTGATATGAGAATTTAATAATCCAGAAAAAAAGGGAAAACATTTTCTTTTCGTTTAAGGACTTATCGCCTTGACTCAAATTCCCGCCCAGCCTCTTTAGGTGTCTACCTTCATTTTCAGCTGAAATTTGTAAATAATGCTACGAGAAAGGGAACCACGACAGATACAAAGTTCATGGAATTTGTTGTCCGTAATTGATTGATTAGATCACGTCCTAACTGAATTTTCTTTTTAGTCCATGCCAGGAAGCGAAAAATGAATTGAATCAAACCACTATTCAATTAATGAGAAGATTGGTTAATATAATTGCCTCGGGTGTGACTGGTTCCTGTTTTCTCTGAGAAAGACGACAAAGAGAGTGACGATCACATAGATGACAAAAGAAATCTCATGTCCATGAACAAACAGCCAAGGCCGTTCCCCAAGCAACGTTTTTAAAACATTCCTTTCAATGTTAAATTGTTCGTCGATAAATCAGCAATTACTTTTGTAGGCAAGCAGTGCTTTATGTGTGTTAGTGAGAAGGACCAAAAGGTCAATGTTTGGGTGTGAATTGTCGGCATTTTTTAATTAAATTGCATTTTTAACTTTTTAACATTTCTGGAGAGCTTTAAATTCCTTTTGAGCCAGGAATGATGGCGAGCTGTTACATGCATATACACTGTATGGACAAAAGTATTGGGCCACACCTCTTAATCATTGGAATTCAGGTGTTTCATTCAGTCCCATTGCCACAGATGTATAAAATCAATCAACTAGCCATGCAGTCTGCCTTCACAAACATTTGTGAAAGAATGGGTCGTTCTAAAGAGCTCACTGAATTTGAGCGTGGTACTGTAATAGGATGCCACCG
>JAOVYW010025119.1:0-27629 GCA_025775045.1 Hiodon tergisus | reverse complement strand
TCAATTAGCCAACACACAGGGAGTGAGTCGGGGGCAGGGGTGTGACGATATTGAAAGGGGAAAACCAGTTGGAGATGCCAGTATGCATCAGTATTGCCAGTATTTGTGAACACCAACAATGTCTGTCCCAGTTTCAGATTCAATACGAAAGGGGTTTATAGAAACAAGGCACAATTTTCATGCAACGGAGAATAAAAAATTGCCTCTTGCCTGCCTCCTTCATGTACACCACGTGTCTCACATGGATGTAACGGCCAATTGCGGGCAAATACTGGGGGTTAATGGACCTCTGAATCAAACGGCCATCATCCCACAGTAATCTTGCAAAGAAATCTAATGGAAGATGCATTGAATAATGTAGCTGGGAGATATTAGATAAATTCTAGTTCTGCCTGTGTATCTGCGTGCATTTGGAGTGGGACGGGGGTGGATAGACCTTCTTTCAGGACTGGCTGCCTTTTCTGAAATAAGATAAACGAGCATCAGGATGTGAAAATGATTGTAATTTATATTCCCATCCTTTTTGGACAGTGAATCTAATTAATCCCCAGGAAGACAAAATGAGTGAAACTTGCTGAGAGAGAAAGATGCCGCTTGTTTTACCTCAGATCATGGTAAACTGAAACATTTGTCTCCCGTGTTTCTGCGCCGCTGATTAAATCCTGGGTGACAGAGGCACTTCCAAGACAAAACGGAGGCTTTTAAACGACACTGAAAAATGACTTGGCAAAGAACTGTTTGCCGTTTGTTTTCAACTTCCATTTCTCTACGTAAGACGCATTATTCTACTCCCACCAGTCACTATAAGATATTGGACTCATAGCACAATGGTGATAGCTCAAAGGAGGGGTACAGTGCTGTGTATATTCACAATTTTAGCTTTGAGTCATTGTACCACTTAAAAGCCTTAAATCACTAACAGCAGGGTATCTGTGTAGATATTAGCATGGGCTGTTCGCAGGTTGGTTGGATATGGAGAAGCAATTAGATATATTTTTAATGGAGAAAATTTTGGCCTGGCTTTAGAGAAATTGTCTAAAGTACCAGACTGGTTGATTTTAGTCCCCTGGGTCAGTAAATAATACTTGTCCTGGTGTGGCAGAAGTGCATGTTAAATTGCCATATGTAGAGAAAACATAAGGCATGGCACCATGAGAGCACTCCTCTGGGACTCCTAATGTACGGGGAAAGCATGAAGAGGAATCTAATTCAATGTGCGGAATAAAGAAAAACTAAAAATATCTAATAGCACACCCAAGTATTTCTTTAGTGGATGGACAGTGTAATGGTAGCACAGACAAATACGCAGAGAGGGAAATAGCTTTCAGTTCTTGGAAATATTTTGGCAGTGATGTCTTGCTTTCAATGTGGATGTTTTATAATTGTTTTAGATTTCAGGCTGTCATACAACAATCACAGCAAATGTCATTCTTCATATTTCAATCGCCAGGTAACTGAAATTAATGGCGCTGAAGTGAAAAATAATGTGGCATATTATTTGAGCAGAACTGAACACATTGTGGAAATACGACCAATTGGCACATTGGAAGTTCTGATTAGTGCCTGTACAGCACTATTTGCTTATTTTTAGTGCTGGAATTCTGTCCTCCCAATTAGCCTAGCAAATTCAGATCCGACATGTCTGAATAATCTTACCTTCACCTCACCTCCATCTCATCTTACACTCCCACCTGACCCTCGCGATCTGCCACAGCTGGTAGCCTAGTGGTTCTTTCTCTGTGAATTCAAACATCATCCAGTCGAGTTTTCTCTTCACTTGCACCCAAACGGCGGAACGCCTGATACAGTCAAACCGCAAGGGTCGGGTGGGATCTAAAGCTTCTAATGGAAACCGAGGAACTCTCACCCGTCCTCCCTGGGAACTCCATTGTGTGTTATCTCCTTTGTAGCACTATTCTTTGTACCTTTTTGCAGCACTTGTACACTATCTGTTATTGCACGTTAACCCCGAAACTATGGCACTTCTGTACATCACGTCTGATAAATTACTAAAAGGTAAATATCATTAATCTGATGACATTCAGTCTGATTCTTTAAACATGACTGTAGATGGTGTTGTGTCAGACATAGAGGATCAGGAGGCAGATAGTGCTATAAATAGTCATTGTCATGCTACATTTGAATATGCAGAAAATGTTTCTGACTTTGAAATAGATTAGTGCCAAATCTTAGTGAAATTAATGGAAGTGAAATTGATAGTGACGCAGATTAATTATTTGAAGTGATTCCAGTTCTGATTTTAATTCCTCAGACAATATACGGCAGGAGTTTGTGTCTGAAGCGTAAAGCATATTTGTCTAAATGCAATTACAGAATTACTTTCTGTTTTGAGGAAAGATCACTCAAGCTTTCCGAAATGTGCAAAAACATTGCTGAAAGTATAAGTAAATGGAACATTATCATTTGGCATTCTGCCATACATTAAGTCAATTGAATATTGAAATTGAAATTGCCAAAACAGAAGTGATACCATTTTAATTATGGTGAATGTAGATGGATTATGTCTTTGCAAAAGTGTAGCCAATTTTCAGTAGAATTAGTTTTGGGGAGGAAAAACATTTTTCTTTGTGATTTCCAAGGTTTATGAATACCTCATGGTTTTATTGAGGAAACAAAATAACTGAAAACTGGTTTGGAAATGCAAACTCTTTAAAACGGATTATATCTTGATTGATATGCAATGCCCTCAGGCTTTTATTTAGAAAACCAAGGGTCACACTGGTTACTATGGCTATGATCGATGATTTGATTATAAAAATAAATTAAAAACCATGTTCATTGATGCTCCTTTCAAACATTAGCTATGAGGTTTTTTATTTGCATTAGCCAGTGAACTATTTTCCCTTCCGACCCCATTTTTTGGCCAGAAAAAAAAAAAACAAAGCCGTCACCAACCTTGTACAAAACAAAGCCATCTTGAAACACAAGAAAAATTCCTTTCAAAATAATGAGGGACAAAATCAAGCGTTTTTGCCTTTAAAAAAAAATTCCTATGGACCGTAATCACTTAACTAAATCTGAATATTGTGTACAAATAACCCCCTAAAGACCTGAAGCGGCCCATTGACCACGTAACGAAAACCTGTATGCAAAACAATAACACGCTTCGGTAAGAACCTCACCTGTACATCCGATCTGCCCATAGAGAGTTTATGGAGTTACAACTCATTCAGTATGTTATATTTGTATGTTTTCTTTTTGTGATCTTTGTATTCCAATATTTTTATAGTTTTCACTCTGAAATCCCATGATCTAATCTGTGGCTTATTTATTCTTTTTGTTCGCCCTTTAGCCATCGCGATTGTGACGCGATTCTAACGACAGAAGAATCTTTCAGGTACTAAGAGCTTTTCTTGCTGATGCTACACTATTAGCAACCCTACCTCTGACAGTTGGTTCATCCTCTAAGGGGAAGGTATCAAATCAACTTTCTTGCTATGGGTCGATCTCACAATGCATAAGTACTTGTATGCTGGCAGACTTTATTCCTGCTGAGGCTACACAATGTCACACAACACTGAATTAATTTATGCTCATTTCGCCAGCTTGTTAGTTTCCGACTGTGTTTGGATTTGCTTTTCTTCCCGCGCCCCATGTCCCAGCAGACAAGAGGTCCATCTCTGGTAGATTACCAAGAGTAAGCAGGAAAAGAGTGGGCCACTAGCAAAATGCTGAAATTGTTGAGCTACAGCTGCAGAGGTTATCTGTACTGTCTATGAGTTCAAAAAATCTTTTTCAGTGTTTTCCCCGAGATTGGCTCTGGGTTTTCTTGTTTTTTTGATTGCCTCCCTGTAAAGTACAATCTGTTTAGCGCTTCGTGAAAACTAAACTGTCAAAATGTTAAAAAAAAAAAAAAAAAAGTTTTACAGAGTTGGGGGTGCGGTCTCTGGATACGGTGGACTAGCAGACAAGCCAGGGATGCCAGAGAATCACTAGAGAGTCTTGGGTGATTCCGATTCACCAGAAACGTGAATCGGTAGTTACTGTGTATGTGTGGGCAGGAGCTGCGGGAGTGTAAAGTGTTTAGTGTGCTTCCCACTGTTTTCATTCAGAAGTCCCGCTGCTGGAATAAAGGTGGCCCAAGCCAGATGGTGTCAGGGAATGAACAGGGAGCATACTGCACCATCCAAGGCATGTGAATGGCTCCCCCGCACCAGGGACTATTTTATTCTATGACACTCCCCATGAATGCCACAGCACCCCCTAGTGGTGGAAGCCATTACACGTTACATACAATGTAAATTATTGGGAGGCCTGGAAAAAAATACAAGGGCCAGATTTTGTAAAACACTAAATCAAACATCAAAATGCCGTACATATTTGTGTGTGTCCCAGAAGGTTAAATTTTAGTCTGAACCCCCTAAAAAAAGTGGGCTTGATATCAACTAATGTAAGCGATTTGGGAACATTGCCCGAAACGATCCCCATGCGGCCATGTGACTGACTCACCTGACCAATTAAACAATTAACCTGGTTTAAACAAGAAGTGGAAGGCTTCCCAGAGAAAAAAATAGGAGGATGCCATGTAGTCAGACAGTTTATGGTAATGATGGTGGGTTTTTCCTGGACTTTATATTTAAGGTTATTCTGTTATATTGAAGTAAAATCTGAAAATGAGATATAATAAAAGAAACAAAATAAAGGTATGGATGTGAAACAATGAATACTTTGGGATTAGAACCAGCAGTTGATGTGAAGATTCACTACCTTAACCGCTAAACCACACAGGCATTATAATGTGTTCAAACCCCTGCAGTCACTCAAAAGAGCTTATACACATAAAGCAAAGCTCAGAGGCAGGCTGTATATTTGTTTAAGGAGGGGAGGAATTATAAAGTTACAGTCTCGGTATCAGTTTCCAGCTGGTTTTCAGAAGGCAATGGTTAACGTCTCAAACATTTTGTGCAGGCAAAATGAGGGCCAGTAGCTTGCAAAAATAACGCAGTAATGAGTGTAAATGGGTTCTCCTTTTACTCAAATGCAGAAGGAATGGGTTGTGTATCTGTAAGTAGACAAAGGGACAAATCAGTGACCACAGGTTACAAAGAAAAAACTCTTATAGCGCTGTTTTCAACACTTATGAAGCTGCAACCATAAACCCAAAAATCTTTCTGAGTAGAAAATGCTTGCATCCCAGTGCAACAAGAAGAAAATAAAACAATGAAGATGAGAGTAAACTCAACACACTGTCATTGTCAAGAGTATTCTAAAAATAAAATAAAAAATTAACTACACGTATGTGCCTTGTTTTAAATCTTGGAAGTAGTGAAAAATGCAGTAACGTCTGTAATGCCACCCTCTGGCAATACCGGTCTATGATAGATAACAAACATTGCTTTTATAGACTCATGTTGCTTTTGGGAAATGGTCTCCTGGTTCATGTTTAAGCTTGGTGCCCATACTGTATTCAAGACCTAGTTTTTATGCTTCCCAAAGAGCTTAACAGTAATCAATGCATTGAGAATAAAGTTGTTTTTTTTTTCCCACAGCTATGCCAAAGTTACCTCAGCTGCCCCGTTCCATCTGTTTTTGAGAAGCAATGGATGGCAATTGATTAGGAAGACCTAGCATGTTGATTTCAGAGTGTGTCAGTTGGAGTACATCAGTCAGGAGTCTCTTTGTGTCACTGAGCTTTAATTTGTTTAATTATAAACCCTTTCTTTTTCTTAATTTTCAGTCTGAATTCAGCACTTAAGACAGAATAAGCTCTCTGTGTGTTTCTTGTTAGCTACTTTAGGATACTATTGGCCAACTTGAAAAATTTTTAGTTACGCAAACATGTTTGTGATAAAACAGTTATGGCACAGAAAAAAAAAAAAAAAAAACACAACCCAAGATTGCTACAAGATAACTACATGAACAAAGAAATTCTTACTGTTCAGCTGGAGGGCAAGTTAAATTTTTAAATAACAGCTGTGAACAGAGAGGAAATTGACACTACTGTAGCTACTTTCTAAAATTCAGCAAACAAACAAGATGAGACCATTAAGCCAGTCAAGCGCCTGTGATTGTTAGTAGATAACGGATAACAAGGAGGTCATGGATTTGCTATGTATTTTGTATGCATTTAAAGGGTATTAACGGCATGGCTAGGTTCCATTAACTCTCCAGGAGCTGCAGAGAAGAAAAAAAGCACAATGTTTCAACTGTCAAGCCTTCATCAGGTGTGTGTTTAATATTTTGTCAAACCTAGGACATACGTTGCAGTTGATTCAATTTCAGTAAAAATAAAAAAGGAAAACCTAAAACCCCCAACCAGAATTCAAGGGGGGATTCTGATCCTTTGAACTAAAAAAAGGAACCAGGAACACTACTAAATTAATGTATATGTCTCTAAGGCAAGAAAGTGAAGCGAGTTGGGATTTAAATTAATTGAGACGTACTATTCACCTTGTTATTTCCAACATGCTGTCAGAACTCCCTCGCAACGAATGGGATGCAATTGAATAGGAGGATGGAGCGATGGTTTCTCCTTGCTTACCATCCTCGAATCAAAGGCGGGCCAGGAGCAGACTGCAAATCTCTTTGTAAATCCTGACGTGGTCAAGTCTAATTTGTCCATACTTCCATCAGGAACCTCCATGACAATGCTTGAAAGGCAAAAGTTATTTAAATTATTAAGAGGGGAAAAAAAAAAAAACTTTGAAGGGCTGTTACCATACTGTAATAATAATAACAATAATAATAATAATGATAAATGTATATTAGTCAAGCTGTTCGCTCTGAACCAAAAAACCCCTCTGAAATCAGAGGTAAAAACCCATGATCTGACAGCCCTGACAGAAAGACATTGTGCCACACAGCCTGGAGCCACACCCACCAGCTCAGGGAACATGCCCAGAAGCTGGGCTGACGGACAGCCATGCTTGGGTGGGGGAGGGTGGTGGTGACGGCCAGGTTAAAGATCTCGTTGCGCGAGTGTGGTTCCCCTGATTACAACCGTGCACAGGTGCCAGCAATCAAAGAGACTTTAAATGGGTGCCAGCGGAGTTGGCTAGAGGAAAGGGTAGGCTGGAAAATTCTGATATTTGAATGTGGGTAATATAGATGGTTTGGGCTTTGTGTTATTCAAATGCTTGGGGTTATTTCAATCCGTTGGTTGTAGAGTTTTCCCCAAAAGGAGGGTTTTTGTTCATGGTTTCACTTTAACCACCTCTCTGACCACACGGGACAGGGCACACGAGGCGTGCCACAGACATAATAAAACAGTGTTGGTCTCCTACAGTATTTTACAGATATCCATGGGTTTCAGTTCAAATGCAGATTAATATTTCATATGTATTTAATATTTGGGGAAATATGTAAGTGACCGATATGTGACCTGGCTCTTTGAAGGACCATGTCTGCATGGTTTTGTAAATAGTCAATCGAAATATTAATTGTGAGGCTTCTGACCATGGCATGGTATCTTTGTAGAGCTGGTTCTGGGTGTGTGGGGAAGAGGCAGGCACTTTACAGAATTCAATAAGGCGAGGAGCAAGGAGTCAGAGAGTTAATGTGCGTTCCTAAATTTTCTACGATTATGCACGTGGTCATGCACACGCGTGATCAGGGCTGGATACTGATGTAGAGAGTGAGAAACAACTATGAAAGTGTCTCAAATGCTTACAAATTTGCTAAAACTCCCATCCGCATGACTCTACTCCACGCAGTCAGTTATTCATCCAGAATTCACCGCCAGTGTTAGAGTGAATCACAGTAACGGTCCATTAACAGCAGAAACTAAGCTTTTCAATAATTTCAAGTCAAATACAGTTTTCTTTGGTTAGCGAAGGACTAACCCTCTGGTTATATTCTTACATGGCTTCTTCAGTTTGGTACTTAATGGGTTGTGAAAAGATCAATTTGCAAAAGTGTAATAAAAATAAGTAATGAATGTTGCTCTGAATAAAAGCAACACGAACAAAAAAAATAGTTTATTCAGTATTTTATATCCGTGAATGGAAAATATTTGTCAAAAATTCAATGCTACATGAACTCATTCTGCTGACTCTAAGGGGCCAATTTTCCCTTCATAAATAAACATTTTAAACAAAGCATTTGGGTGAAAATTCTGAATGCTAAATGCTGTTACAATGATCTGATTCTAAGTGGCTTGCATATTGGAGTGATAATTTTAGCCGTTAACTCAACATCATCAACTACTAACTTACTAAACTGTTGTTCTGCTTAACCTTCAGATTATTAACCTGCATTGTATCAAAGTTTTCCTGAATCTAAAACATCAATTAAATTGCTTTTTAAATCAGTGTATGACGTAAATAATAGATGAAAATAAAATCATTAAAATGTAACCTTTTACCAAGCAACCACATTTTGTGTAGAAAGAGCATGGCAAAATACACAACAGACTGGGGTAAAGTGCTAATTGGCTTAAATTGTCCGATAGCAAATTTGATGGTTGCCCAGACTATAGCACTTGACTTCCATGAAACCACATAGTACCCCCTCCGTTTCGTTTATAAGAACAGTATCCCCTGGGATTGCTGTTCTTCCATGGCTCCTCACAATACAGTATGTACATGGTTCAGCTTGAAATGGCTAATCTATATCATCTGATATGGGGGGACCATTTGTCCCTTGTAATCAAGGGTTGTATGTATAGTTTAAACTAGATGAGCAGACAGCCACCAGACATTGGGATTTAGAATAGTAAAATAACAAATGTCACGACTGACCAATGTTGGGACCATTGACCACAGAAGTCCATGCAAACTTAATCTCCATTTCTCACCATCAAGTAGAGATGTCATCAGCCACTAAACTACACTCCGCTTATTCTCCGCTTGTTCTTCCTGCTTATTTTTCCACCCGTATCCTTTTGTTTGCAAACCCCCTTTGTTTAATAAACTTCTACATTTTTCCTAGGTTGACATCAGTGACACGAGACTGATTTAATGTTTGAGACTGCTTGAGCCCACTGCACCTACACCAATTTGGTATAATAAGAACAACAACAATAATTATAATAATAACATTATTTGATGCAGCACATCATAGTCATAGTTTTTTAAGATGCACACATAAAATAAATAAAATTAAAATAGAGCTAAGAATTGCAAAATGAATTATTTCCAGAAATTAAAACGTTTTGGCTAGATTCCAAATAACTAAATGTTGCAATCCCTAATTTCTTTTGGGGTGGTGTTCCATAGAATCAGTGGCATAACAAAAAAGGCCCTGTAACCCTCTGAGTGAAGAAAATCAGTTGGGACACTTTACGAACCCTAATCTGCTGAGCCAAGGTTGTGTGAAGGTGAGTAAACAAATACCATGTCAGCAAGATGGTACAGAACCATGCAAGGCTTTGGATGCAAGCAGAAGGATTTTAAAATCAACCCAAGACCTGACAGGATGCCAGTATAAGGATTTCTGGACATGAATGATGTAATCTCTCGCTTGAGACCTGGTCAGGATTCCAGTCCCGAAAATTGCGAAGACTTTGCAACTGGTTAAGTACAGTTTTATAGACTCCTGTAAGCAGAGAAAACAAATGGCAGTCTTACCATTATAGGCAAATATAGCATTAGATACACTCTGGCAATGTGTGTGATTCATGCACTCTGCACATGTGGTGAAGTGGGAACACAACAGCTAAGGTGGTTTTTCCCAGTTTCAATGTCCAGAAAAAAGTCACTGCGGAAATGGATGGCTTGGTGTCAGATTTAGTGTGAACACTGTCTGCATGGAGATGGTAATTCTCTGTATTTGGCAAAGCAAAAATAAATAGCAGACTATTAGGCCTTGTGGAACACCAGATGTAACCAGCCAAACTTCAGAATAATATTAACATATGTGATATGCAACGGAGAGGATTGCTAGGATTCAAACAGCTGTGACAGAAGACAAGGTGTAAATGTACAATTAATGTCGAATTCATAATCCAAGGATGAGACCATATGCAGACAGGATATGTTGTGACGTTATGAACCTGTGCATAAGGCACATTTTCCTTATGGGCTTATGGTTTTGTGCAAGTATGTTTTGTTTGCCCAACCTGTTTCAATGTATGTGACATAGCAGTCATGGTCACAGCATGTTACTTCAAGAGAAAGAAAAGAAAAATCAAAAGAGGACAGAATACTTATTTTAAAGAAATATCCAGACCACTTACTTAGTAATGGATTCATATTTATTTTGATCTAGTTGTTTAAACTGTGGGATTGTTAAGCATTTCTGAGAGATAAAATATGTCTTCTCGTCTTGGCACTCACGTCTTGGTCAACATTATTAGCATGTTAAGGAAGTACAAGTGGTGGAAAAAATAAATAAAACTAAATAAACCTGATTTAAGCTATTTCAACTATTACTTTTAATAGCGTGATTACATTTCTTGGGGAAAACCCAATGACACTGAAGTTGATTCCTGCCATCCCCAATTACATAATCGAACATGTGTCAGTCTTAAGGACAAAATAATCTTGAAGCACAGTCAAATTATTGGAAGGTCATACACGCCTTTAATTGGTTTATCTCCACTTTATATGTTATATAGGCAGTCTTTGTATCGCCACAGCAGTACACATGGCCTCTGGAGAGAGGCAAGTTGTTCAGAATGTGTATTGATCCAGCCGGAATAGGGTGTTTTATATATTCCACGCCAAGGCCCCCCAAATAGCATAAGCTTCTGACCGGGCCCTCTCTGTCTTTAAAAAACCCATTGACAATACTAGGGCAGAGTTAAAAAAATGTGTTCTGAGGCCCCCCTGGCGCCCCCTGGTGGCCCCCCCCTTTGAAAACCAAGGTTTTATAGAATTTTCCTGTAAAAGCCCAAGGTTCTTATAAAAAATTACAGAAAGAATTAATGGCAGGAAAGCTACAGCTTCAATTTTATGGCAGAGTGTTTATCAAAATTATGGCAGGGACAGAAAAACCAGGCAGATTTAGTTTTTTTTTCCAGGATTGTTTTGTTGTTGTTTTGTTTATGCTAACGTGCAGAGAATGTTCAATGCCTATGTATGAAATTAAATCTTTTTTTAATAGCCAGAGTATTCCACAGGAAGCTGCAACTGCATTTTGGCTTCTTTAAATCCACAGATGCAGGTTTCCTAATGGATTAATAAGCTTTAACAAGGTTCTGACGGTGAGCAGGGATGACTGGATATTTACATGCGTTCTGCCTCTGAAATTGGCAGAGTGAAAATATTGGATATTATTTGGCGACTGAGACTTGGATAGCCCAAGTGTGAATGGATAAGAACGAGAAAGGCATTAAAAATGTCTTCCATAAAACACTGTAAGCCCTGGATATTGAGTCACCAGGTTAAGATCAGCTAGATCCTGCCAGCTGCTAAAAGACTTACTTAAAGCCATCTGCGGTAACCCCTTTCACGCTTCCCTTACCTCAGGTCTTCACAATTGTATTCTCAAAGGTGTCCTCGTGGATATTGCCACATTTGGGTTCAGGGCTGAGTGAGACACGCAAGGTAACCGACTTGATTAAGAACCTCTTTGAGTGGTAATCGTCAAATGTGTAGTGCATGGCAATGCATTTGATCCTTTCTGTACTTATGAGACAATACATATGAAAATGGCTGGAGAATTAAGCACAGAACCATCTCTATGAGGTTAGGTCTTTACAACACCAGAGCATGTTCAGTTAACAGAAAGGCTATGGATCATGGAGAAAGTAGAAATGAGTGTGGAGAACCACCCACACAAAACATGATGAGAATAAAACAGGACCTTGTTCAAAACTACAACAAACACCACATCCTTTCCAAAAATGGCCTCTTTTGACTGTAGTTATCCTCTGACCACGCACATTACATAACACAAAAGATACAATTCAGGACATGGCACCTGAGGTGTTCCAGATGCAATAAAGTACTTGGTTCTAATTATTTATTTTAATAACACATATTTCTAGACTTTATTGAGGTATTTCGGCATTGCAAAACGGAAAAGCCTCTCGCTTTATATAAGCATACAGTTCATTAATACTCTTTTGTGGAAACCACATTTCACCATGTTTTAACACATGATGAATCCTCTGCGCTTGCCTGCTTTTGCAGCGTATGACACATTTACATAATAAATTACCCTTTTTGAGGGCAGAAATTAAGGCATGAATTCATATACTTCTAATAATCGCTTACATTGATGAGCAAAAGCTGTGAATAAATTAAACTGACCACCAAAAAGCATGTAAAAGAGCAAAGGGCCGCTGTTTGATTGCAGTTTTTTAACGCACTCTTACAACGATACAGTGAATAAAACTATCCATATAAATAAACCTGCAGCTTGTTTTGATCTTGCAACGTGAATTTGCAAAAGACGACTGTTTTTAAAGGAAATGGAAATAAAGTTTAATTGAGCAGTTCCACCTCTCGGGTTTTATTCCAGAGGGATGGGACAGAGGCAGAGCGCTTCTGGCACACTTCATCTTGCTGTGCTTGGTGAAGTGTGCTTGATCAACTCTCCCCCCGCACAGACCTTTCTTTATTGTCTTCAAGGAGAGAACAAAAAGAAGTAAACATTAAAATATTGCACGACACGTTTCTTCCCTTTAAATGAACGTGATAGAAATGAGACTAGGGTGCGGATGTTTGACTGTCGGCGCTGTGGGTGGTTATTATGAGGACATGGGAACGAGTTCAATTGTGCTGTGCCTTTCTTTGCTCTGTGTTTGTATAAATATCTGCTCGGAATTTCAGATTTAATTTAGGACTTCCACTATTCACTGAGACAATGCTGTCTCCTGGAGGAGAAGCCCTGCCCGCACGTGCTTCTGCCAGTGAATCCAAAATCAAGTCGTGTGAATGAAATGAGGCTGGCGCAGTGAGATCTCCCTCAAGTTTTTCAATCTCCGTTGCAAAGAAAAAGTGTCTGAACGTCCAGTAGGTCGGGTCGGGGGACTGAAACATTTCTCTGAGTGATGTGCTCAGACTCCCCTGGTTTTTTTTGCTTTCATTTTTTCCAAGTTTCATTTATTTCGATGAAAAGGAAATATTAAGCGGGCAAGTGAAGAAAACAGGGTTAACGTGGGCCCAGGAATGAAAGTTATTAGTTTTAAATGCCACATATTTCACATGTAATACAAGGGAGCACGGTTCTGCTTTTATCATTGGACCGGGTGAGGAATGTGTGGCATCCCTCTTGGTCCTCGGTCACAGCTGATAAAGCCAGTGGAGCGAGTGCCAGCGATTTGGTCCCTCCGGAGGATGATAAAGAGCCCCATGGACACGGGGTAGCCAAAGATTTCATAAACAGAGCTTCCACTGCTGTGGAGGGGGGATTACAGCAGTGTTCGAGGTCCGTTTAGAATTGCTCCTGGGAGAGGGAGGATTATGTATATGTGAAAATCATATGAAATTACAGCCCATGTCTCAGCGATTGGTTGCGAAGTGAAGGTGTCCTCACCGAGAGAGTGCCGAGAGTGATTAAGTTCTTCAAATCACAGTGGCTTTTTTTTCCCCCCTTCCAAGCGCTTCACTGCAGTCAATGTTTAATATCGCAGTTTGGGCCTTTCACTGAGGCTCTTGTAGCCTTTAAAATCGGATACTCAACTTCTGCTTTCTGTTGTATTGGGTTTTTTTAACAGGTCCAATGATGGTAGGATAGTTTTGTAGATTTTTTTTTTTTTTGTAGTATTTATTTTTGACGGCTTTAATGAATTTACAAAAGAAGACGAAATAACATAAAAAAAAGAAAGACATTGAAGAAGATCCATGTATATGGACACCTGCTCGTCAAGCATCTCATTCCAAAATCATGGGCATTAATATGGACTTAGTCCCCACTTTGCTGCTCCACTCATCTGGGAATGCTTTCCACTAGATGTTGGGGCGTTGTTGTGGGGATCTGCTTCCATTCAGCCACATGCGCATTAGTGAGGTCGAGCACTGATGTTGGCCAATTAGGCCTGGCTCGCGGTCAGCGTTCCAGTTCCATCCCAGAGGTGTTCTAAAGGCTTGAGGTCAGGGCTCTGTGCAGGCAAGTCAAGTTCTTCCACACCAATCTCTACAAACCATTTCTTCATGGACCTTGCTTAGTACATGGGTGGCATTGTCATGCTGGAACAGGAGAGGGCCTTCCCAAAACTTGAAATCACAGAATCGCCTATAATGTTTGCATTGTGTCTGTGGAAGATTTCCCTTCTCTGGAACCATTATTACTCCTCTACCAAACTTTACGCTTGACACTATGGATTCGGGCAGGCAGCGTTCTCCTGGCATCCGCCAAACCCAGATTCGACAGTGGGACTGCCTGATGGTGAAACATGACTCAGCACTCCAGAGAACGCGTTTTACCCTGAGTCCAACGGTGGCGTGCTTTAAACCGCTCCGGCTGACACCTGTAATTGCGCTCGGTGACCGTAGGCTTTTGTGTGAAGCTGCTCGGCCATGGAAACCCATTCCTTGGTGGTCCTGATGAACTGTCCTTGTGCTGACGTTGCTTCCAGAGGCAAAAGCGAGTGTTTTACACAGTCGCGTTTCTGCGGCACCATTCTCTGGGCTTGTGTGGCCCACCACTTTGTGGCTGAGCTCTTGCAGCTCCTAGACATTTCCACGTCACAATGACAAAACTAACAATTGATGGGTGCAGCTCCTAGACATTTCCACGTCACAATGACAAAACTAACAATTGATGGGTGCAGCTCTAGAAGGGCAGAAATTTGATGATCAGATTGAATGGAAATGCGATATCCTATGATGGTGCCACGTTGGACGGCACTGAGCGCTTCAGCATGGCCCAATCCAATGCCAATGTTTGTCTACGGCTGAAACAGTCAAATCCACTATTTTCAGGAGGTGTCCACATACTTTTAGATACATGTAGTGTATCTTTATGAAAAAGCAACTCACAAGAAAAAACTAATTTTAACTTTGTATATTACAAATGGAGATGGGTTGTCTGTAGGAATCGGGTCCATGAAAATGGTACCCGTTCATTAGAGAATCACTTAAAATGTGAAAGTCCCCCCCCCCCTTCTCTGAACGCTAAAATCCTGGTAAATTGATTAGTTTGATTGCTTTACCCAGACCTATTTGACTCCATATTAAATTGGTAGGGATGAATTGACATGCTCCTGTTGGAATCCACATGCTTGTCACTTTGAGTAGTAGTAATGTACTGGCATGGATATAAGTTTTTACTTAACTATCTGTAATGGTTAAGATCTTAGATTTCTGGTCATAAAATCCAAGGCACTTAAAATGCTGTCTGACACTCTTGCAATTATGCCATGAGCATTTATGTCTTTTCATCCAAATTCTTTGAAAAAAATTCTCTGGATTTCAATAATTAAATACATTCTGACAGTAGCACTGGCTGTACAAAATAGGTTTTTTTCACTGCGCTTACATTCATTTGTTGTTGTAACATCATGGCTTTTTGCCTTAGGTTAAAGAGAAGATTTATTTTAGTGTTAATTAGAAAGGTTATTTCCCTTCAGCTGAAAGGATGTCTTTAATGTTCTGATGTGCATAGTATACAGTATGTCCTCTTCAGGGACTAGGCATAAAATAAAAAAATTAAAAAATTAGGCTTTCATTATGGGAGGAGAGACTTGGGGAATGAGAAGAAGAGGATTTAAAGAAATAAAACAAAGTAAGGAGAAACAGTATTCACAAATACACTGCATTTAGCTAAACATTTTTATGTGTAAACATGATACATACCTGATGTGCAGGTATCAGTATTGCATTACTAATTTATCAGTTGCAGCTTGTAGAATAAGAAGAATGCTGGCCTTTTTGACGGTCCCTAAGCAATGGATGACAGAGCTATTTCCAGTGTTCAACAGGGATCAAGAGAGGAGAATAAGGCAACCATAGCACAACTGTCAAATTCCCATTTCATAATAAAGCCGTTTTTTACAGTCACCGCGAGAATGCACACTGTCACACCTGCAAGTGGCATCGAGATGAGTCGGCATGTCTGGGCCGTGCTTGCTGACATCTGTCACCGTGCACAAATTCACCACAAGTGTGGCAAATGTAGCATGTTCAAATCCCCCTACAAGAAAAAGAAAATAAAACCAGAGAAGAGGAAAAGAAACACTATAAAGTATTAGTGAAAATTTTAAGTAGCTGGCGACGGGGCCTTGCAGTCGGCAGCAGATGACAATCTTGCTGAACGCCTTTTTGATTATTTTTTCAACCAGCCAGCCATTTCCCCCCCCCCCCCCCCTAAGGACATAATTTACTCTTTGCCTTTTATAATGGGTAGGCTCATATGTTTGAATGACATAAGTAGTAGGTTTGGCGTTTTTGATTCAGTATTTTCTAAAGTATTATAGGTTTGTTTTTTATTAATCTGTAGCTATTTTTTTCTTCTTTTAAGCAAAATTGCACAAGGTAGTTTCATTATCATGGAGGGGGTGCTGGCCTGATTGGAGAAATTAATTTTTGAATGCGCGAGTGTGATTAGGATGCCTGCAGAAACCCATGTTAATCTATAAAGGAACTGAATGATGTTGAGTGAACCGGGGCGACCAACATTGTGTGAGCAATGTGACCGTTTGGTTCCCATAGGGAAATCTTCACTGGTTGCAGTATATGCAGTGCAGAGACCACTGCAGTGAGAGATAGGGGAGAAATCGGATGCCAGTTAAAGAGAAAAGGAAGATAAGCTAAATAAAGCATTGCAGCTGCCAGGGCTGGGAGCAGATAGAGTGGTAAGGGCTGTGCGGTAGGAGAAAGGTCTGGGTAAAACGCAGAGCAAAAACCTCTGTCACATGGCGCCCAACACATTGCACAGAATTAGACAAAATACACACCTAGAAATGAAAAGAAAGAAACGCTATATTTTTACAGAAAATGGAACCCAAAATAATCCAAATTTATTTATGAGTAAAGTCAAAACATATATTTACAAAAATATGTTTGCTACTAAGGCTTCTGGTTCGCTAAAAAAACTGTGACCAACACACAGTGCCTGCAGTAATTTCAACATTTAGTTATTACGGCAAATTTTCTCTACTGATTGAGTACCTCTACAAATTGAACACCACAACAAGGTAAGAATATGCTGTGAATAAAATGTTTTGGGTCTTTGCTGTAATACATAAGCTCAAGATCTGAACATAATCTCAAACACCTGCCTACTGTGTTTGAAAATTCCAGGAAACAGGTTTTCCAAGGCACACATTGGCTCCATTTGAAGAGTATTTTTATCACTGCGGCTTGATAAGCCCATTGCAGCCTGGGTTTAACACTTTTCTATAGCCTCAACTAAAACAGGCTAGTGCCCAGCGCAAGGGGGACCAGGGTTCGAATCTCACCATGGAAAATGCACGGCATGGGGCTTGTGTCGGGCCATCTAGAGTGAAGAGACGGAGGACCAGCGCGAGGGAATGCTGTAATTACCGAGGGGCGGGGCAGCATAACGACCCCAAAGTCTCCCTAAGGAACCTGGCCTTTTTTAAGCGATGCGGTTACTTTGTTGCCTTTGGCACGGGAGACTGGGCATTACAATAACATTTCCTGGATCTGTTTTTCTGTTCTGCACAATGCTTATTGTCCTCGTCACTAAATCTCATCTCATCTTCACAGTCCTCAGGAGGAATAGTTGGATCTTCTCTTCTTTCTTCTTCTGTAAAAAGCAGAGATTTTCATTGCCTGAGCCCAGCTAATACATTGCAGTGTAAAATACGTGTAGTCCTATGAAATATAGGTGTTAAAATTATGTATGGCATTTGAATACTATTGTATTGCTATGTATCAACAATACTACGTTGCTATTTCAGAAATGCATACAGTGACATTTAGGGCACATATGTATTTTCATTATTTTTTTTGTTATAGAAAAATCAAAGGAATGCCAAATAATGGAAATACCGATGTACCTATCCAAAATTGTCAATCAACAGCTGACAGCAATATTTGATCAATGTTCCTCCGGTATCTAGCTGGTCCCTCAGAGCCACAAGCTGTCACATGTGGTCAAAGTAAAACTGAAGATAAAAAATTCCTCTGTGATTAGTTTATTTAGACTTCTGCCTAAAAGCAACAGCACACAGCTACAGAACCGCTGTTATTTTATTTGCTTTTAGCAGCTCACAAGAATTTTTTGTAATTTTTTTACAATACGCAATAGAGGGTTTTTATTTCCTTCTTCTCAATTTCTGGTGACATTAGGCTTTGTTGTCAGTTCCATCCATGCCATTCTCCCTCACGTTTATTCTGGGGTTTTTTTCTTCTTCCAATACTAGCTGTCACAGAACCTGAAATAAACATACGCCATCCTGGTTGTGCCAGTGTTAGACTCTGGGCAACTACCTCGGTGGTATTGTGGCATTCAAAAGACCTAACAAGCCTTTGTAAGTTTGGTTATTTTTTTAGATGTATTTCTTGGAACAAATAACATTACAGACACTAAAAATGTGAATTTAATCATGAGTAAAATGACCACGTCTTCTGCTGCTGGTGTTTTAGGGCTGACAGAACAGCACGGCACTTCTGGTTTCCATGGTGCATTCCTGTCAAGTGCTAATTCTGAAGGTGCATTTCAAAAGATAAAAGAGAAAATACATTACACACATGTATGATGTTTGCACCGATAATAAATCACATATTTCATTTAAATTGAGAAATAAAAAAGAAAACCTTTGTTTTAACCGGAGCCCATGTGTGGGTTTCTAAGATTACAGAAAAACTAGACATCAAACATCAAAAAAAAAAAATCCTAAAAACCGATGAGAAAACAGATGTTGACGCCTATCAGTCTGGTTACAAAGCCAATTCTAAGTGTCTGGTTCTCCACTGAACCAGTCAGAGCCATATTGAGAAAGTTGAAGACTGTAGTGAATTTCTCCAGGAGTGGCTGTCCTGCCAAAATCTCTCCACGAGCAAGGTGTAAAACCATGCAGGAAGTCACAAAGAACCCTAGAACAATGGCCTATACAAGGATCTATAGGCATCACTTGCCTCGGCTGAACTCAGCGTTCATGACACGGTCAGAAAGACACTGGACAAAAATGACCAGAAAACAAGGATTCATGACTGAATAGCAGGGCAGAAACCACGGCTCACTAAGACGAACGCGAATGCTTGCCTCAGCATTCACACCTGGACGAATTTCAAGACTTCTGTTTTGGTCTGTCGGAAAGCCAGGGCCGTGGGACACATCAAAAGCAGACATAAACAGTGTTAAGAGTAATGTTGGGCATGCCATGTCGATATGCTTACAGAATTATATTGGGCATTTTTTAAAATACCAATCAAATCACTTCCATTTTCTTCCATTTTTTAAATGGATTGGTTATCAGTACATTTACAGGAAACGTGTCCATGGATCGATTATCAGTACATTTACAGGAAACTTGTCCATGGATTAATTATCAGTACATTCACGGGAAACGTGTGAGGCAATTGTATCCAGTTCACATTAGCTTTCCTTCAGAACAACCTGTGAAGTTGTGGTTAGCTGTGAGCAAGAACTTGACTCATGTCCCTAGAAAAACAATGATCGCAGAACACCGGTGGAAAATACTTTTTTAATGAATGCCCCTGCCCCTCGTTCACACATACACATAGAAAGCTTAGCTTTCCTAGGAAACCTGCTGTGCTACGTTTGAAACCTAATCAGCTATATTGCACAATATTCAGTTTTGTGTTACGTTCTGGCTTGAAAACATAATCCACAATCAATAAGTATCGCCCTTGAATATAGAAAATGCTGATGTATGTGAATTGCCCAAGCTAACGTTAGCTAGCCAAAAACTGTTAGTTACACTGCATTGTATCTTGAGTAGCGGACCAACCAAATTTAAAAATAAATCATCATCAAGACTGCATCCTCAATAAAAAGATTTTCTGATTGTCTGTGTAGCTGATAATGGGGCAAAACCAATTCAATTCATGGTGGATCATGGGGACCCTGTAATACCAAACATTCACTGGGGAATTTCACACGGTGGGAAACCACAGCCTCATCGCTATTGACACACCACCTCCGACACTTAGTGGCACAAAATTTGCTTGTCCTGTGGTATAAAAAATACAGACATTATACCATTGTAAAAGCAGAGAGTAAAAAAAATAAAAAATACAATTGCTCACATCGATTTTTTAGTTACAGTTGTTTGACGTATCAAAAGTGTTAGGATTTCCCAGAGGCCTATGGCGAGGTGGAGAATTGTCTGGATCACTTTGTTTCTCTCCAGCAGAATACAGCTTAGCTTTTGCTCAGAGGATGTCAACTAAAGAGGGAAGGTGTGAGCTGGAGTGAAGGTAAGAGAGCAACAGGAGTCAAACGGCTTAAGAGAAAAAAATGTAGGTCGCTGACTGATATTAAAGAAAATCCACTAAAGAGCCGCTGAAAGTCACCTAAGGGAATGTAGAAGTAAAAAGCTGCATTATACAGAGATACAGGGTTCCGGCTGATGTAATTATTGCAGCAGGACAGCGGAGAACTGATGGGAGATGGGAGATAGGCGATAACTGAGCTATCAGAATAACCGAGAGGAGTGACGGAGAAGGCAAGAGATTGGCAGTCACAGAAGAGGTCAGCCGACCGAAATTACGGGTAACAAGAGATCGAGAGAGAAAATTGAAGTGGGGAGAATGAAATGCAGGTCAGCGTTGAAAAAT
The DNA here is from genome assembly GCA_025775045.1 of Hiodon tergisus. NCBI lineage: Eukaryota > Metazoa > Chordata > Actinopteri > Hiodontiformes > Hiodontidae > Hiodon > Hiodon tergisus. The sequence continues at coordinate 7,071 of JAOVYW010025119.1, read as the reverse complement.
GAATTACCGACAAAAAAAAATGCAAAGACGATGAAAAAAGACAGAAAGAAATCAGTCTTTTTCAAGCAAAAAACCGTGGTGCAAGTAAGTGATAAATAAACAACAATGGGCGATTTCAATGGCATTCGGTTCAAAGGTACTGTAGTTACAGTGATATAAAAGAGGCAGGATGGGGGGGGAAATCAAAGGGCCACACATCAACAGATCCATGTGTCCTGAGTGAGCGTGAACAGAAGGATGTGCAGAATATGTGCCTCTTCTCAGCTGAATTAATATGCATAACAATGAGAAATGTTTAATTTTGCAAACATTGGATGATCGACGCACTAGCCACATCCACAACGAGGGAATATTTGGTTACCTAATCTGGGATAAGATTGTGGTTCCTTCGTTTACTTCACACAGCAGGAGCCTAGCAACATCTCATTTTGAACCATGTTGCAAAGAAAATAATTCTTCTGGGCCTTGTGTACAGACTGCTCTGTGCTCTCATCTGTTATGGTTCTGGCTGGAATTTAATTCCGTTGTAAGATGTAGCTGTATCATCATTTAACTAAAGTTGCCATGGTAGCATAGAGCATACTGATAATGGCAACTGATGGAATTCTTAATTTATTTCCTCTGCACTTATGATTAAACTAAATATGAGGTAGGAAATATATTAGACACTTAACAACATGCTTGGGATTTTTTTGCTTTGTTATCTGTAATAGCTGTAAAGCTTCTTGCCGTTATATGTGGTGCGCACTCTGCACGCTGTTTGTTCCGTATGTGCTGTTGAAAGTTACCCGTCACCTCTGAACCGTGGAGTTGAGGAGACATTTATAAAATAATAGGGTGGCAGTACAGTAAACACGTACCACACATGTAGCGTTTATTTTAACAAGATTTCTTTACAGCTAGTGAAGCTACTCATTATATGTTCCCATTAACATTGCTTGATAGAGACAAAGTACAGAAGTTCCAGCATGGAGATTTGTTTTTAAAGCTCTTGAGCTGCCTGGCTAGCCAGCTACTATTTAACATGTCATTTGAATCCAGGATATATAAAGATATTAAGTTTTTTTCAGTTCTTTTATTTGTCTGAGAACATCATCTTTATACAACCTTTTTATTAAAACAACTGCTGCCGTCTGTAGTTCTGATCACTATGTTTCAAGACAGCGGCGGTGTCCATGGTGCTGACTGGTAATGCCTTGCGTAGTTCCTATCCTCCGAGGCAACGCGCACGAGAAAATCAACGGATGGTATAAAAATGTGTGAACTGATTTTGGTATAGAACATGATTAAGCATCAACAGCCGACCAGGTTTCGGATGAAGTGTACAGTAAGACGGCCTCGAAAGGAAGGAGAACCTGGAATAAAGTTAACTTAAAATGAAACCAATTGGTGATAACTTGGAATCGGCAATTATTAAACGATTTTTCCATATTTTTCTTCCGAGTTTGTGCTGAAGCGCCACGGTTCGCCAATATGACGGTTCGCACGTTTTGGGTAAGGAAACGTCTTCTTCAAGGAAAACTGTTTTTAAGGAAACAGTTTTCCACGCTACACAGCTTGTGCATCAAATACATTTTAGGCTCAACGCCTATTGGAGGAGAGGCACGTCCCTCTCGAAGGTACTGCCAGCCTGCAGGCGCCCAGGAAACATTCATGTTAGACATTCATTAGTCATGAGCTGAGAGTATCCCCTACTTTCTGCGCCTCCCCAGCCTGAGCTGATGACATGAGCTGGATTTGAAATGGTGAACTCCAGCTGACAGGGCTGAGTCTGACCGAGCCACTCTATGACACAGAAAGGAACACTATGTTAATCATGACAGGAATTAACTGACATCGCAACACATACTATTGTATGGATGACGTTCAAGAAGCACGGGAAAAAAATAAGTATGCACCATATTTGAATATTTTAACTATGTTAAGGAATAAATATCCCTGCATTGTGGTACCCAATGTATACATTCAAAAATTGACTGAGAGTTTTTTCAAAAGGAGACAAAGCTCTGCTGTGAGATCAATGGTCTTATTTTAGTACCGATGTCTTGGACTCGGGACACATAATTCTAGTCGGGTCATGTATCATGCAGTAAAGGCCTTGGAAACTGGCTGATTTGCTTGAATTCAAGCTGTTAGATAAGTTACTTAGTATCGGATAAGAAATATGGCTGACTAAAAGCTGGTGAGGAAGTGTGAATAAATTGCACTGGAATGCTTTGCAGTGAAGTTGCCAACCTACTTAACTGGCTACTGTTCGCCATTTTCTAGTCCAAGCTGCGATGAATAAAACACACTCAAAGTGAAAAGGCTAGTGATTATTTACTATAACCGGTAATGTAGGTGCTTCCATTTTCAGTTAGTCACTTAATGACAGCTGATTCATAACTGCACTCTTGCCATTTTAACAACAGATCTAGTCAAATGCCCTTCACTGCAGATATACATCTGCCATCTATTATTGTGCGTTCACGAAGATATCATTTATCACTTAAGCACTCAAATGAGATAATCGTACCTCTCTAATTGTTTTGGGTCAGATGACAAACCAGTTTTTTCATGGATTCCATTTTTTTTTCAGGTTAGGATAGCCCCATTTCACTCACTATCATGCAACATAAAGACTATGTTAAATTCAAAATGTAAACAGGCTATTTGGTTGTGAGGCAATCCATCTTGAGAGGTGGCAATAAATTATGACACACTTGTTTATTTTGTTACGCTTTAACATAACATTAGTGAGTGAATCATTTTAAGTACTTTGTACTGTGACAATATTTCTGATTTAACGTTATTTTAAAACAATGCAATGCGCTCTGCGTATGTCGTAATGGCTTTGAATCCACCGTTAAGAATAACACCAAAAGGTAATGGCACATTTGTCAGGTTCACTTAAAATTAAACGTATGGGTCGTGAGGATGGGCGACGGCAACATTCCACAATCTCCAATCTCCCGCTGCCATACAACTGAACAGTCCCAAAAAGTCAAGAGTGTTTGGCCAATCAATGCACGGATGAGTTTCCACAGACTCACAAATTAAGGACAGATGCGCAGGAGAAGATAAAACGGGGGTGACCAAATTCAGGGCTGCAGCATTTTGTCACTCTGGACTCCAGATCCTTTGACAGCACCGCTCAAGGCCTATTGAAATATCCGCATCAATGAATTGCAGCAAAGGGGAAATCTATAAAGGGTTTTAATGTCAGGGGTTTCCAGTGATTGCTGCGGCTTTTATCTCCATTTTCCCAATCACCGTGTCACATGCGCTATGTGCCTCTGACAGGCACGGGAGAGAGGGAAAGAGTCATGAGCTTTGGCTAATGGTTATTGGGCTTCCAAGGGGATATTTCTTATCGATAGTAATTGTTCCACTTGACAAAAATTACTGTCCTGCGCCTTCACTTACCCAGTGTTGCTGAAGAAGTTTTAGAAAATGGAAATGCTTCCCAACAGGGAGGATGGTAGAAAATAGAATGAATTGATATGTGAAGATTAGAGGAGGCAAAGACAAGGACACATTTTTCAGTCAAATTTCCAAGGAGAGAAGTGTTTCTGGAATCGGTCAAAAATTTTGTTGAGGGCCCTTCCTTAGTTGCTGCTCATGAAAACTTGGCTTGTGAATATACCTGCAATATTTATCAGTTTCCTTTCAATGGCTGCCTCAGACTTTGTCCACTGGGTTTGAATCTCTTTTATATATTGGTCTGTTCATTCGTTGATTTTTCAGACAATTGTATTAATAAGGACACTTTTGCTCCATAAATAAGTAGTAGATGCCAATATTGATGTCATCTCTTTACCTAATGACAGGTCACATGCACCAGCATGTTTTTGTATGTGAATGCAGGCATTGGAGACAAAGAGTGGCACACTAAAAAATCTCAGCCCCTTATCACTTCCAGACCTTTTGACCTGATTATTTGCCCACACAGTCCTTGGTCCCATATCAAAAATTCAGCTAAGTAATAATACAGCTTGACCCTGTGAATTGCTTTTTGTGTGTTTCTGAGACCTTGTGACTCTCTGTATGTGTGTGTGTGTGCTTGTCATATAAAGTGCATCATTCTTCCACAGTTTCTGAATTTCATAAGCCACGGAGCTAATGTAAAACATGCTTGTTTTCCTCAATTGCTAAAGAACATACATTAAGTCATGTATGGTTTTGCCTGATTAAGAAAAAAAAAAATGGCTGAAGAGATTTAATGTATCCCCATGCTGTATACCTAGACATTTGTACTAATATATACCATTTAATAATACACATGGATTGGTATGTAGATTGGGTTATCCGTGCCAAAATTAAATGCGATGTACACATCAAAATACTATGTATACGTGCATTTGTAGCTGAATAAAACACAAACTCAAAGCCACTACAAACAGTGACTCTGCTGCACAGATTATCCCAACTAATCTGAAATAAAAACACTCCTCATAACTGTCTAAATATAATCCGAAAATGAACCAAACCAAAATTAAACTAAACGGGCCAAAGCAGGCCAGCGCCGACAACCTGCATCGATACTGGCCAACCCACTTCGCTAACTTTCTGCACACACGTCTCCTTTTCTGAAGCCCCAGCTTCTTGTCTATAACTGAAGCAATACATCTTCATTTTGTCTGACACACTCGCAGCGTCCTACTTTAACAATGGTGCCAAAGAGATTATAAAGCAAAAGGTCTGTGTATTCTGTGTCTATGCTACAGAGCTTTTCTTTTAGGGGTCAAGGGAGGTCTAACATGAAAAATCATTTCAGGAAACATTTGTCAAGATAAATGAATGTGTACAGAGACAAAGAACATAAAACACACAATCTGGGTTTATTAACACTGCTTGGAGGCTGCTTCTCGCATAACTGATCTCAATTAGCAGTACCATAATACTTTACGAATCCATGTCTGTTTTTTGTAGTACGGCACATATCGTCTATGTCATCAAGCTGAAATAGCACATTTGCGATGGTAAACACACATTCTGCTGAGTGGATCATAAAGCCCATTATTGACAAGAAAAATTTAGTTGATGCTTAAATCTTATTTTCTTATTGAGATATAGCCATATTACAGACAACAGAATTGGGGCTAACATTTGGAAATGGCAAGATAATTGTTATCGTAATAAATTTAAATGTTTTAAAAACGTTTTGGAAAAAACAACAAGTTAAGATATCGGCCATTTGTTGATCAGGCAATAAGCATAAAGACAGCAACAAGACAAACAATATGCTAGTAATGTGGGGAATAAAAAGACACAGGAAAAACAACATTCCTAGTCTACCTTAAAACCAATAACTGCTAGCTACAGGGCAATGCTTAGCTGACCTATCTATCAATTGACTTGGTTACACGGTATATTTTTCCCATTTTTTGATGATCCCTTTTGCTCTTTGCCAACAAACAGACCTTTTCCTGTCAGAAGTGCAGCTACTGTATAAATATGTATGAGGAAAACAATATTTCTCCTTTTTAATTTGCCATGATGACATGTTCTGAAAGCACAGAACCCTTGAACGATGCAAGAGGTCATTTTGAAACGGTTGACATTTTATGTATGGAAGCAAGTTGAGAGCAGTTGCTGAGAGCAAATAGTCGTTCACAAATGACTTTGATCTATATAACCAGCTCTGCAAGCTTCTTAATGGGAGCAATATGAATAAATGAAACGCCTATATTTGTAAAGGAACTTAGAACTTGGGGGTTATGAGCTGACATTCTGCTGGACTGTCATATTTATTTATTTATTTATTATACTGTCATCTATTTCCCACTATAAATATAAAATCCTGCTTTCGTGCAAAAGGGTGCTGAGGAAGCCATCTCCGATCCAATGACCTTCAAGCCAACCGCGGTTGGTACACACACACACACACACACACACACAAAGAGATATATATATATATATATATATATATATATATATATGGATATGGGCCTCGCAAAAGTATTCAAATCCCTGACCTATTCTCTCATATTACTAAATTACAAATGGTATACTGAAATTTCATTCCGTTTGATATTTTATTTTAAAACAATGAAACTCAAAACTATTTTTCGCAAGGTGACATTGTTTTTTTTATGTGAAAAAGATTAAAGAAATTGCTCTAATGAGGACACAATTACCTTACCATTGGCCTCCACCTGTGAACCGTTAAAGTTGCTGTCACCTTTTCTGGATAAAAACGTTACTGTTGAAGGATCAGTGGTGAGGCTGAAGGGAAACGAAGACAAAACACATGCTACAGAGTTTGAGATTGAGTAATATGAATCCAAATAGAAGGAAAAGGGTACAAAATAATATCCATGTGCTTGGCCATCCCAGTGAGCACAGTTGGATCAGTAATCAGAAAGTGGACACTGCATAGGCTGTCCCTGGAAACTTAGTGCTCAATCAAAAAGGAGGCTTGTGTGTGAAGTCACAGAGAGGCCAACAATCACTGTGAAGGAGCCACAGAGTTCAGTGGCTGGGAGTGGAGTATTGGTGCACCGGTCAACCATTCCAAGAGCTCTGATTAACACTGGCCTGGGGAGAAAATTCCAGAAAATTAATGCGGACAACGATCCCACTAAACCAAAGCAACATTGGGGTGGCACATGTCCCCAGTAAAAGTCTTGATCTCAACACAAAAAAAAATTGTGGAGCAAGACCAATGAACCGTTTTTTGATCAATTTTAAATGTTAAACGTTTTAAATACATTTTCAAACAAAGAAATCTCACTTTACCATTTGTAATTCAGCATTATCAGAGAATTGGTCAGGGGTCTGAATATATTTACAAGGTATATATTTGCACGGAGGCGGCTGCATTTAGCGGTCTTGAGCGGCACACACCGTCTTATGGCTGACAGGGACGTCACACACACTGTGCGGATGCAAAACGAACCAGTAGTAATAGGTAGTGCTTGTCAGGCCAAGATAATTACCTTGTTGAATTAGCTGGTTGACCGCTTCAACCTGCATGCCGCCGCTGTTCTCTCCCCCTAACAACGACGTCTTAATTTTGTTGTCTAAAGATCGTAACAGACAGACACGGACAGGGACACAGACACACATATATGTATGTATGTATGTATG
>JAOVYW010025088.1:18507-31410 GCA_025775045.1 Hiodon tergisus | reverse complement strand
TATATATATATATATACACACACACACAGATTTTTTGTTGTAAAATATCCTTGCTGTCACTCTGGCGGGTTACCGGAGCATAATATATATGTTGCAGATGTACCAGCACCTGACATAGAGTCTAGGCATGAAAACAAAAACACCCAAGTATGTGCATAACATGTTGCAAAACCAGCCTTCTGGCTCTGTCTTCCATGCAGTTGCTTGACTGACAAATTGGGGCTGCGAAAACCTGCAAAAATTGCAATGATACCGTGTCAACAAAGGCCAGTATTCATACCCATCTATTTGCATAATTAGATAATTAGTCAACCAATTGAAGGCCTCAGAAATGCATGTACTATTAATGTGGTTAAAATGTTGTCTGTTACTAAACTTATTTGTGTATGTGTAGGGGTGAAAATAAGGATGAAAAAAGTAGGCCTTCTGTGTGTCTCTCCAGCTGAAATGTTCTTTAAACAGACAATAAGGGTTCAGATGATAAGGAGAAGCAGTGGCAGTTTGAAGAGAGGAGGGGAGACAGATTTGAGAACTGACTAAGTAGTTTCATAACCAGTCTAAACTGCCACCTAATATTCACCTTATGGAGGTAAGTTAGAGGTAACTGCAATTATCACGTAGAAGCCTAAAGTAATAGTAACTCTTGGAGAAATATTCATACTGTGGCAGTATGGAAAGAGTGTCCTTTCCCTTTAAAACTGGCCAGCCTGACATACTGGACCTGCCTGCTGATTAGTAATAGTTCTCAAATGGAAGCAGTGACCTAATCAGCCACAGCATAAAAATCTGCTGGTTTGTTTAGTTGGGTTGGTAATAACAATTCTCAGCCTACAAAACTCGACACGAACACACACAACATTTTATTATCAAATATACTATATTGTACTCTTGAAGTAAATCCACACACAAGCTTCCAAAACCTTCTTTATTACTTCCCTGGAAAAATTTTATGCAATTCTAGATGATAAGCCATCTCTCTCTACACTTTCCCCTGAGTATCCCCTCAGCTTCGAGCAGGAACATAACATAACATAAATAACACAGCAGCATATATTTGCAAGCTGGGACTGGGGTTTTGTTTTTTCTTCTTGATTAACAAGAGTGCAACATAAGCGCTAATATCAATAGATTACATTCCTTAAAATGTTTATGAGCAGATAATCCTGAAGCATATGCAAATAAAAAAAAATTAACAAATTATTTAAGCATAATCCTTCATGGCCATCACATCAAACACAAACTCTGATAATACATCTTAGTTTGATATTACATCTTAGTTTGCAGTAGGTATTGTGTTTTACAGACCTTTAACCATCTACTTGGTGGAGTTAAAATGAAATCAAACACACACAAAAAAATAAAAATAATAATAAATAATACATTTATTTTCCAAGGCAATGCAAGTTTAGAAACAGCAGCATATACCTGCATATACCTGCATATACCAGCATTTACACTCAAACATACCTTTCCCCATCTGCCAAAATTTAAAGACCAGACACCATGAAATACAGATAATGCCTTCATATGTAGAAATCTTACATATGAATGCTGTAAAAAGGTCTACATCAGTGCATTAAAATTGCTACTAGAGATAATAAAAAGATATAACACAAACCTTCTTCAGATCTTGTGAGCTCAACAGTCATTTCTGCAGAAGTACTCTGTGAAGACTTTGTGGTTCCTGACTCATTTTAGCATTGTCTATCCTTGCTCTTCTTTCGTCTCTCTATCTCTGCCTGAGGGTTGACTCAAATTACTAAATATTGTCACATGCTTAAGTGGCGGCACTTAAAAGAAGGTACAGGGGCAGTATTGGGCTATCGATAAAACTATTAAAAGCATACAAACCCCAAAATGTATAATAGTTTATTGACATCTGATACATCCACACGTTGAATAACGTTGAATTTGCCCATTATGGATACAACAGATGGCTATAAGACACATGTAGACAACCCCAAGTGCAGGAGAAATGCCTGCTTTTGTCTTCATGTACAATCTCCAGAGTGAAGTTGGACACGAAGTGAAAATTTAAAGATGTATTTTTGGTTCGAAAGAACACTTTATGGAATTATCGAAACGTACTACGACTGGCTGTGGAAGTAGTTCCGGTAGTTTTTTCTGGCCATTCTGAAAACACATCTAGACAACCCTAATTACAGGAGGAATGTCTTCCACAATCTTCATGGACAATATGCTGAGTGAAGTTGCACACGAAGTGAAAAGTTGGCAGATGCATGCTTTGGATGCTTTCTAATGATGCAGTTCTGCAAAAGTTCCAAATTATCAGTAAATTGAGTTATTGTAATATTTCAAGATTATGCGAGTTTCTATATCACATGCAGCAGAACACTAATTCAAGCGATGGTGGCTTATATAATTTAAATGGCTTATATAATTCAAGAGCCAGAAACTACATGTTCCAAATAAGTTCAACCTCTGTAAGGGTGTTGGTAAACAGTACTTTTAAAGACGTTAAAAGGCAGAGGCGATGCTAAATTGTGATTTCATATGAAACGATTCTGTACACCTTCATAATGTTAACGACATTAAGTCTAACATTCGTAACCAAGGTGTCTTCCTTGTTGCTGAATGAGTGTGAGCAGCACGCGAGCTCCCACACCCAGCGTTCTGCTTGTTATGAGCGTTTGTATGACGCCAATAGCCTTTCCAAATCGGCTACATAAAAAAGGATAACATCAACTAGTCACAGCTAAAAGCTAACAAACTGATAAGCATAATTAAGTGTACGTATACATCCTGCTTGATGCAGAGACTAGCTTGCTAACTTACGTTATGACATATAGTTAATAGGCAGCTAGCTACCGATGACAGCGAATTATTACTGTCGATTAGGTGTCTCGGTGTATTTAGGGTGGTTGAAGGCGCCTGGAGCAGTCGTACTAGTACGTGGCCATCCTGTTCCTCAAAACGCCCAGCAACCTCCCCGCAAATCTCCGACAGTAGTTGTAGTTCTGAAACTGTTTTGCCATTTTCGTCGTTCCGGTAGAGGTTTTTAAGTGGAATCGTATGAAATTGTCGTTTCAGTGACTGGGTGGGACATAACTCCTCGAACCAATAGTAATTTAATGGTCTTTAATTGAATCGTCGACAATGAAAATATTTATATTTATGCATATAGAAATGTATTCATTTGAACACGAATGAGTGAATTTATGTACTTAAGTATTTTTTTTAGGGTTTCGTGGTCCAGCGGTGGGTTGTGGTAATGCACCGTGACGTGACCTGGCAACGCAATAAAACTGCCTAGAAGAAAAGGAACCCACTAGTTGGCACTCGTGCTTCACTTCATCAGTTATATCAAATTTTCCCGGATAACTAAGTTGTGTTGTGGAGAGGGTTTAAATCAAATTTAATATTGTAACATTACATAACACTAAAAATATTTTGGATAAAATTTTGCTAATTGTTAGCTTCACAAGATACTCGATTTGAGCTTAACTAATACCAGTAGTTGTGTATATATTTTGACTTAATGCAAGTTATTACTGTAAACCATCTATTTTTTGTTCCGGTAACTAACATTTTTTGATAAACTTCGGTGCATTATCGCATAAGTGACATGTCACAAGTTAGAATAAAACAGGGGCTACTTAATCATGCGTATGTGGATGTATTTTTGGTTCGAAAGAGCGCCTTACGGAATTATCCGAAACGTACTATGACTGGCGATGGAAGTAGTTCCGGGTATTTTAGTGAACTAACCATTCCCGGATGTTTGCTGTTGAGTCTCGAACAGACAGGAGAGGTGTCCAAATCCGGGGACGATACCGACCGGTTTTAAAAACGCCTCGTACCAGGGTGAACAGAGAACGTGCCAACGCCGGGTTAAAGGAGCATAGCCCCCGTGATCTAAGAAGAAGAAGAAGAAGAAGATTTGAAAGTGTGTTTTTCTTGCTCGAATCTAGACCGGTCAAGTATTGGTGACTGGGAGGTAAGTAATGTGGGAGAGCATGGGTATTTGTAAAGAGAAAACACTAAACCAATGCCCCCCGGGGAAAGTGCATGTATTCTGAGGACCGGGGATCGAAGTGAAATGATAAACCTTGACTGGTCCACTCGTCCCAGCTTTAGAGACCATATACCTTTTTCTGAATAGCCATCCTGCTAAACGTTAGCTTGTTCGTTCATCAGTCACACACGTTATGACAGATACTTGGGCTAAGAGTAACTGTACTGACTGACATAAAACTATTCTTGCTTAGTTATCAACTATTCCATTTGTAACATGCAAACTGGCCAGCTTGCTTGCCTATAGTGAGCTTAATTAATCGGGTTACCAACATATCTGGATCTATCTAGGCAGTTTTAGTAATTTGCTATCAATGACATTGCTGTTTTGAGGTAAGGATTCATGCTTTGAGAGAGATTTATCTGAATGGCATGTTTGGTGAAGTTGTCAATGTGGTGGCTATATCGAGTTTTTAGCGTACCTGATGATTCTCTAAATTGCGCTACGGATGTGCTCAGAGACATGTTGCCCTGTGTTTGTCCTTTTTTTATTTTTTATTTTTTTTGTTCTGTGCGATTACGAGACACGCGCTATCTAAACGGGATTTGTTTAATTTTGATAACTGTCATTCGTAATCCGAATTTCTTTTTTCCTATTCACATCTCGTTGTGGCGCTACTGCTTAACGTCTCTTTTTTTTATAAAAAATAAAAAACTTTTTTTGTTGTTGCTTGTAGACATGTTCGTCAGAGACAGTGATGTACTGTATCGGTGTTGAAATGCGAACGAGTTCACTAAAAGGATATTTACTTTAAAGTTCTGGCTATTTATTTTATAAATCCTGGAATCTTGCTTGATGGATTTGTCTCAGATTTTTGGATACGAAGATAAGCATTTCAACTTTACCGCAACAGTGTTTCTCTTCTCGCCTGAGATTTGAGAGGCGGCTTACCTTTAGCGCTGCTGCGGATCAGGCAATTTACGCTAGCACCGGAAAGCACCCTCGGCGCGCTCCTTCTAATTGGGGCTTTATTCAGGTCACTCGGCACCTTATAAAACATTATTTATTACCTGTAGCTTTTACTATATGTTTAAACCCATGCATTAGCTGCTTAGCAGGCACATTTATCACGGGAAGCTAACATTGTGGAATTTTTAAGTTAAATACATTTTAAATACAGACAGAGTGATTGATCGAGCTATTTTGTACCTCTGTCATAATCTGTTCTTTAAACCTGCACATTAAGCTGCCTTGAACTGTTTTAAAAAGCACAGTGGTGGCCCACAATTGGCATAGCGGTGCCCGGGCTGGGGTGGGTTTAGATGGCGAGTTAACTTTTTGCAGCCGACTACCAGGCCTACATGGCTTACTTGTAAAAAATAATTGCCAAATTAAAAGACCACCCATACATAGCCTATCCAGGGGTTGGTCCCCTGTGCAACCTTAACAGGTTTTTTTGTGTGCGTTTCCACAGAACAATTTGGTTTCATCAAAAGTACGTTAATGTATCTAAGATTTCTATTACAGGTCACCCAGACCCCTCAGCTCTGTCATGCATCAGCTGTTTTTAATGTTTGTATTTATATTTCTTCCACAGTAACTGTAATTTCTAAATTTATCTCCATAGTATAAAATGATACATTATTCAAGGGACAGGAGAAGAATCAGGTTATGATTTACAAAATTGTGAAGGCATGAAGAGGTCGTCATTGGAGAAAAACATTGTGTTGGAGTGGATACCTATGCAAGTTTTCCCCTCTCCCCTCATTTCACTCTGCCTGAGAACAGCTGTAACCAGGCATTGACATCTCTGTTCCTCAACTTTGCCTCTGACATACTAATGCATAAGCTTTTTTTCCAGACACGCACATTCTTGGAGTTTGAGATGAGAATGACTATGTGTTGTAATTATACCTGTCCCTGCTGCGCTGAGGTTCAGGGTCAGACAAATGTCTTGCGAATCTGATGCATTTTCTGTTTGCAAATATTGGTTTGTTTCTTGTTTCTACGCTGGCAAGAAATTACCTTGAAGGACGAAGACCTTCAAAAATCTCTGCATTCTCAATAGTCTTGAATTACGTTTTAAATATATTTTTTATATATATCCTTGTATAACCTTTACTCATCACTCAGATGACACATTGAGTGGAAGAACAGCTTATGAGGCACTGCAGGGAGAGCTGTTTAGCTAGTTGTGGATAACTTGAACATTTTAGATGCGTTACTGAATTGGTTTTTAACAATAGGAAGGCATTTATGATGCATCTTATTACTGTTGTTAAATTTTTCTTGGTTGGGCAAATTATTATTTTTAAAATTTAATTAAAGAAATTGTCTTTATATACACAACGTATTTATAGCGATTTTTTTTTTTTTACGTCTTCCACCTCCTAAATCCTGCAATGGTAACAACTTAATAAAAAGGATGTTTGAATGTCTGCTTTTTAAAAAAATTCAATAAAATGATGGGGCTCATGCTGTTAATGTGGCTTTAAATTTGGTCTCTCCTGTTTCTGTTTCCTGTGCTCATTACTCTAGGATACGGCAGTTCTCGGTGATAAGAAGCCTCTCTCTGACACGTTAATGGGCTCGCACAGCACTTCCTTGGGTACCCCCCCCCAGGTTTGCACACTCCGGGGAGTGTGTGTAGCCATGTATTTGCTTGCGTCTGAGAATGTTGTGATGCCTTTGCTCTCCTGCTGCATTCACCTCACCAACTAGATTACAGGAAAGCCAGATTGACCAAAAAGCCTGGTCTAAAAGCCTGCGTTACAGCAGGGGGCTGCGAGGAGCGGAGGCACGTTGAACAGTTTAATGGATAAATAGCTTTGACGAGTGACATTTTAATTTACTCTTAAAAACCACACACAGGAAATTATCGCACAGAGCCAGGCATACTTAATAAGGTGTATATCTGAAATGATCATCTGTTATACCAACATTTTTGCTGGTTGTCAGCGTGCTTAATGTTGCCCATGTATTATATAATATGAAAACAAACCATTGAAATGGCCACTGGGTAGTCTGATCTGTTCCTGTTGTGGTTGTGGTTGTGGTTGCATCAGCTTCCCAGCAGGGAGGTTAGCCTTCATGTGCAGGTAGAGGTCTCTGTCAGAGGTTTTAAGATTCTCAGTATTGTGCCAGTTGTTGCGGCAAATTAATTATAAATGATTGACTACATTGGATACATGATGGGTACATGATACTGTATTACATTATATGGCACCTTCTGGACAAAAACAAAATTGACTAAACCACGCTTATTTTATTTAAAAAATAGTTTTTTCATAATTCATATTCTGTGGTGGGCGCTAGTCATTATTGCAGATTGATCATTTCTGTTAATGAGACATGTCATTTCAATTAGCAGATTTATGAATGATCCATAAATTTGCATAACAGAATAATCAAACACTCTTTAATATGATTGTTTTCCTGAAGCTGAAAACCCAAAGGCATCCTGCCTCCTCCCTTGAAGTCCCTACCCTGGAACCTGCTGCACAGCCTGGCTGTATTTAATTGTGGTCCAGGTTCTGCAGGGTGCTTATTAGAATGGTTTCTCAAGAACCTGGCCCAGATTATTCTCTGTCTGTGCCTTGAGTGGTTTATTTGTAAAACAGAACGGGCCCTTTAAAGTGGCTGACGGGGGGGCACTGCTCCCTGGCTTCCTGACTCTTGGTTAGGAAAGTGTTCTAATATAATAATATTCTGTTCTAGAATAGTACACAGAGGAGGGTGGGGCTCGGTGGCTCGGCCTCATAGTGGCAACAAGAATGAACTGAATTATTACATTTTGCAATTTTAAAGGTCTTGTGCGAAATTTGTGGACAATAAGCTTAGGTTTAATGATTTTTGTGAGACTTTAGACAGAACTGAGACAATTCCAGTTAACTTTCTTTTGCCATTGTACAGCATCATGCTGACGGCACATAAAAATGTTTATGTACCTGCTACAGCTTTTGTTTAAAGGCTGTATGTTAATCATAACTGTTTGCAATGGCGCTTTGGTTTACAAACCGAAAAACATCATATTCAAAAGTTGAACAATAGGTTTGTCTCTGCAGGTTTACTGTTGGTCTGTGATTGCTGCACAATGCCACGGCAGAACATTAGATTGGCATGTTAATAACAGAGGTGGTATCACCAGTGATGGGTTCGGAGGATTGATGTGCTGGGCGTTGGGAAGATGCATTTGTCAGGTCTGAGGAGGGATGAAGGGAGAGATGTCTGTCCACAAGATGAATTCAGGCCTCAGTCAATTTCTGACAACTAGGGTTAAAACAACATTAATCCCCTATTTAAGACATCTGAGTTTTCATTTATATACCGTAAGTCTTAGTTCTCTTGAAAGCAGTGTTGTACAACAGCTGAACCCTGAATGTTTTTACAATATTGGGGTGTCTAAGATTTATATGGCAGTAAAATAAATGCAGCCTAGCCATTTGGGGAGACGGGCTCATTTAACCGAACTATGGGAACAAAGAGGACTAATACTGAAGACATTGTCGTAAGCAATTTTTCATTATCTGTGAATTATTTTTGCCAACTGAAAATTTTTATATTGTAAATGGGTTATCTACCAGCCTCCAGAGCTGAAGTTTGGGAATCCATAAATGTCTAAAGCTTTCAGCACAAGCAGTGTGTGAATGTGTGTAGCGTTTGCAATTATTTACCTAGTACTCGTGCTAACATCGCAAGCTTGATAAACAAACACCCAGTTGCATACAAATATAAATGGCAATATTGTGGTACGGACATATTTATGGCTATTCATTTGCTTTATATGACTCTATTTGAGAGTTATATTAGTGCTGGCAGACTGCCCGCACATATTTTCTGCTCGCACAAAGATACATACACTTGTCTTATTGGTGGCTTTTAATGGAGACCTGTCAGAAAATAGTCCCTTGTGTGGATGTTTCACATACAGTAAAGCTTGGGTGATGGGTTCAACTGTACAAGGTAGGGAACGGTAGCCTTGTCTCTGCAAAACTGGACTATTTACAGGAATGCTACAAGCTAACTAGTACTCTAGCAAAGTAGGTTCAGTAGGCAAAATCATGACACACTCCAGTTAGGCAAAGTTCTTACCTGATGTACCATACATGAATCACAATGGCCGCCTGCTTTGATTAGCAGATATTTATTGAGATTCAGGTTGGGTGAACAGAGGATCTCTCAGTACCCTTATCTTCACTCCACCATATGAGATGTGGACCTGGAAATATTTGTGCTTGGGCGTTTTCCTGCAGTAGTGCCTCTGTTCTTCCACTGCAGCACGTCAGCCAACACTCAACAGTGCAGCTGGCCAGGCTATCTGATACTGCAGCCTTTTTTTGGATTGATCCTACAGTGTAAAGGTGAACTAATGTGGTTGCCTGTACCTGTTGAATGGATGATTTATAAAAATTGACCTAAGTGGTTACATGTTAGCAATAATGTTTGTCCTTAAATTCAACTGTTTTATTGGCCATTGATCTATTGATTTGTTGTGCAGTTTTTGATATAATCATATTTTTCACTTATGATCATTTTAAACCCCCTGAGTTTCTGTGCACCCTGAAGTACATGCTTTCCTTTTGCACAGTTGTGCTAGCTCAAGCCCTTTATAAACTCTGCTTTGTTGATCACCAGTGAATGGGTTAATGAGCTGGAAGATAAGGGTAAGACTAAGATGAGGTTTGGCTGACCTCAGCTGTCGCCAGCTGTTAGCCTCCCCTCAGAAGATTTCAGGCGTGTGTCCGTTCCTCTTAGCGCTGTTCTCCCAAGACTCTGACTGTATACTGTAGGTGGCACTGTGCTGTCAGGCCCAGGTGTTACACATTTCATATCGTTGGTCATGCACCCAGGAGTATATAAAACATTCATACCCCTTCTTTGCTTTTTGCAGCTGTGGTCTAGGGCTAGCTGGGATACTTTGAAATTCTTCAAAGAACCTGAATTTATATATGTTGTGCCTGTACGGTCCTGTAATTAACTAAATTCACGGGGTCAGTGCTCTAAACTCACGCATGCACTCTGAACCAAGACACTGAGAGCTGTACTTTGCCCTGGACGCAAGCAGGAGAGCAGTGGCATTTGCTAATTTTGTTATTTTGCACCACTGTGTTGAACAGTCATTTGAAGCTCTAGGAGAAATAGACTTGGGGCGCATTGCTGTTAGGAACATTTAAATATGGTATCAGCACAGTGCTCTTTTGTTTTCAGTCTAAAGGCGAAAGAGCTATTTTAACAGCACTATTGCGGAAGTCATATTCAAGCTGTTACTCAGCTCGCAAAAGGATCCGTCCTTTCGTTCGTCTGTCGTACCCAAAGGGAAGTCTTTCTTCTGAAAGGGAACAACTACTGAGATTGATACTGTTGCTGCACCCTTAACACACTTGCATGTTGATTACTTGAATAAGCGAACCCTTTTAACAGTTGCGTTTGGCCACAATGCCACAGAACTGATAATTAAAAAAACTTTACGTTTTTAATGTTACTTTTTAAAATGTTTGTTTAAAATAATTTTGTAAGTATTGCATGTTCGTCAAAATGAGACGAATTCCTTGTCTTTGGTTGTTTCTGGACCTGGCCTACATGTTGAAATATTCTATAGTAAAATGAATTTCTAAGATCACAGCCTTCCTTTTCATTAGTGTTAAAGGAATTTCTGAGGGGAGGTTAAACTGTTTGTGATTTCATTATTACTCCTCTGTAATAGACTGGGTTTCATTTGGAATAAATTGACAGACAGTAGCTAGCCGGTTGTTACGTACTTACTTTATTTATTTATTGATTGATTGATTTGTTTTTTGGCTATTGCAAAGCCCATTTTTGACATGGCAATGGTAGCGATGGGGGACCAGGGAAACCAGTTTGTGACCAGGGACCCTGCTCTTTTGAGAACTTTTTGGGGTCAAACCCTATGATTGGCCACAGCACTCTTCATAACTAAAGCATGGATATCACTATTCAGTCATTTCATGCTGCCAGTTCTGCTGTCTGTGGAAAGACGTGAGTCTCTTTGTATATTTTTATATTCTTTTTTGCAGTTATTTCTCAATGTTGCATGCAAGGGTATGTTAGAGGGCTGTTTGTGCTGGACAGTGTCAGAAATGTAGTACTTAAAACGGCAGCACAAATAAAGGTTGATTCTAGGCCATTAAAGCTTGGTGTGTGGCAGAATGAAGCTTGCCTTCAGCAAATTCCAGTGGTTGTGTTAATGAGTTATTCATTTTGCAGACGGAGATGTGCAGCCGCTGTGACTTTGTTGGAGTAGGCACAATAGAGCCAGGGTATGGGGGTTTAGACACAATAGTAAAAGTTGCTTATAAATGAGCACTAATGTGCTGAACAAAAACCAGATCACACCGAATCGGGTCCAACTGGTCTCTTCACAGAACATGAAGAACTGTGAACTTTATTTCTTAAGTTCAGAAATGGCAATTGTGTTTTTCTCACATTTTACTAATGCCTCTCATGGCCATACTTTGTCCGATCCAAGTTATCTGTTTCTATTTCCACACTGCAGGCCACACAGGTTCGGGACTAGTTTAGTTTCTTAGCAGGCACTTTTTTCCAAAGCAAATTACACAGCTTATAACTTCTGCGTTCATCCACTTATACAGCTGGATGTTCTACTGAAGTACCTTACTAAGGGTAGAACAGTTGAGGTGGGACTTGAACCGGCAACTTTTCAGTTCTAAGCCTGTCACCATATCCACTACACCACCAGCTGCATCTGGTAGAGACGCATCCCTCCCGATTGCACTGCCAGCCTGCAGGCGCCTGGGAAGTCGGTAGGAGACGCCCGTTAGCGACGAGCCGAGGGAAACCCTGCCGATTTAGTGAGCCACTGCTGTACTCTTGCAGGCAAAATTGGTTAATGACTTGGATTTGAACCGGCAAATCCTGCCCAGCCTGCAGCCACTCGAGAGGCCAGAATACACTCGTACTGAGGATGGTGTATGAACAAGCTGAGGGGCTCGATAAAGGTTTGGGCCAAATGCGGTAGGGATTCAGTGCTGGCTTTTTAAATTGTGTATGTCTGATTATTAACTGTTGATTATTCACTGAATGCATGTGTGAATATCTTTGGATATTTAAGTGTCAGTCACTACTCCTGGTTACTGTCGGATCCCACTGTGGCCATTATTACAGTCAAACTATTTGTCATGACGTTTGTCCCTTGGTTTGACTAACAAATAAAACAAACCTTGCATTTAATGTTACTTGAAGTGTTTTTCAGTGTTTTTTTTGTTACAATTAATTTGTAAATATCGCATGGTTGTCAAAATGAGACAAGTTTTTGTACCCCTTTTTGTGCCTTTCCAGACAGACATTTGGCAGAGGCACTGTGAGCTGAGGGACTCCGAGATCCCGCCCTTCCTGGGTCCCTTGTCCCCGGACAGCATGACCTCGGAGCTGGAGAGCAGCCTGACCTCCATGGACTGGCTACCGCAGCTCAGCATGCGGACGGCCGTACAGAAGGCCCCTGGGCAGGGCGTGCCCAGGAAGGGCTCCCCGCTGGACCCAAACGACACGCTGGACCAGGAGGAGGTGCAGCATCACAGGGACGGCAAGCCGCCCTACAGCTACGCCAGCCTCATCTCCTTCGCCATCAACAGCTCTCCTAAGAAGAAGATGACTCTGAGCGAGATCTACCAGTGGATCTGTGACAATTTCCCCTACTACAGGGAGGCTGGCAGCGGCTGGAAGGTAAGAGGAGACCAGAGAACCATTTGGCAGACTTTTCCTCAGTAGGTGAGAAGAAAGAAGCCTTTGATAAGGATTCAAATTTGCTGCAGCCGATTAGTTCGACTTTGGGAATTCCTAAAATTATGATTTCAGGCACGATGGACAGCTGTTCAGCTGCAATTGATGATGATGACCCCTGTTTCCAAGTAACTTCAGTGGCTATGTATCAGTAAATGACCAGCGTAGAA
>JAOVYW010025058.1:0-31423 GCA_025775045.1 Hiodon tergisus | reverse complement strand
CCCCCCCCCCCCCCCCCCCATCAGTCCCTCACCAATCCTTACATCCTGCACCGGGCACGAGTTGCCTCTTCTGGGTTGACTCTGCGCTACACAACGCAGGAATACCCTCGCTTCAACTATATCTTCCTCTACTCAAGTGTGGGTGGGATACAACCACTCACGTCTCGATTGCGTGTTCCTCCCAGATCATTTCCCTGGATGTCACAGCGCTAGGCCTAAACTGTTAATTGTGGCTTTTGTATCCGAGTGAAGGAGCACAGCGTTTGTGCCGTTGCAAATTGAGATGTACGATGCGCCACGGTTAAACAAACCCTTCTTTGATGTCACACACTTCCGACATACCATTTCAATCATGCTTAACTAGAAAAGTAGTGTCCTATTTTTGAGTAGGCAAAACAGGGATTTAAACAAACACAAACAAACAAACAAACAAACAACCGACAATTCTTGAATTCCACTAACGAGCTGTGTCTGGCTGGTATTCTAGCCAGCCAGCTGACATCTACTGCCTACAGTGTTAGCTTTGTCATATCCCACTGCGATATCATGCTATGGTATATCATCTTTATCAACAGTATAAATGCAATAATGTTTTAATATCTCTGAAGTCAACAGCTTTCAGGCTCAAACAAAAACATATTTTTTTTACCATAAAAATACCAACATTTTAACTGAATTTGAATGCTGTGTTCTTAATGTTGATACCTTTGTTACTTGACATCAACAGTTGAAGTCAATTAAAATCAATAACATCTTTACATTAAATAATATCCTTCAATACTTCCTGTCGCACTTGTACGCCAATTTCACTGACACCAAGTTAATGTCCACAGTTTCTCACACTGTGAGATCGCTGTCATTTTAACAGCCCCTTTCACTCAATCAATTTCATTAATGGACAGACTGCAAATTCTTTGGGCAATTTTAAATTTTTAATGGCACAGCTGTACATTTTGTATGGTTGAGAACTGATAGTGATTAATTAAACTGCTCAGGTATCCATGGAAATGTCGATATGATTAGCTCACTACACTGTTGTTGCAGGCGCAGTGAGGAGCAGAGATTTGTCTCCAAATGATGAATCCAGCTAACTATGTGTGCCGCATAGAATCCTATTTGATTGTACAAAATTTCTGAGGATTTTGTAGTGATAATGAAGTTTCCAATTTATCATGGTGTTTATATAAATAGTACAACAAAATAAGTGAGTTGCAAACAGCAGCTAGTCCCCCTGTCCCACGCCCACTACAAGAAATTCTCTGCCTAAAATATAACCATTTTCCACAGGCAGTTCACCCTGGCTCATTAGAAGCAACTGTGAAACTTCATTAGAACACTTTTTAAAACCCAGGATAGACTGGAAAATGTCAAAATTATTCTGCACCGAAATCCTCATTCCCTTCTGATCGACATTCTCAATTTCCATCTACTTTCCATAACCGCTTACCCAAATGGCGGGGCGTTGGAGCATACCCCCGGCAGACACAGAGTGTGTGAGGCTGGGTACACCCAAAACAGGACTCCAGTCCGTCACAGAGCAAGACGCATACAGACAGACAGCCACACGGAGCTGATAAGCAATCACCAAATCGGTTTTTGGACAGTGGGAGGAAACTGAAACTCCACAGCGTGGCACTGGGGAGCCTGGATTTTAAACTCCCCTGACATGTTGTTTCTCCCAGCTTGTGAGCCCCAGGAGATTACTCCATTTCAGTTTACCCGTGCCCTTGACCGGCGCCTTGACGCATCACTGACAGCGGGGCAGTCTCTATATTAAATCCTGGGCACAAACGCCTCAAGGCTAAACCCCCTCCCAACGGACCGCCGTCCAACGCCGTCTTGAGCTGGGGACGGTGCCGCGCCTCTTAGTCACCATTGCTACCCTTGTTATCCTTCACCTGTGGCAACATCTGGTCCTCACACTTTCTCATCTGCTGACTTAAGCTGAGGAAAACTCACGTAGCCAGGTTCTCAAACCGTAAAACCCCGAGGGCCGCTTCTCCAGTTAACTTGTGATTTAAACGCAGAGGAAACGGCAGGTGAGATCCTTTATAATTACAGGTAGTGACTTCAATTAAACAATCGAGGGGTGAGGTGAAACAAATGCCAGCACAAACCGCAACCCACAGGCATTTAAGACCGCTCTTACATGGCTTATGAAGACATTTTTCATTTTTGACTTTCATATTGATGATGGATATTTACCAATTCAGGTACTTCAGCTGCCATTGCAAATTGACAGCTCATTCTCACGGTGGGCTTAATAAGATACATGGTAAGGTTTTTCTATTTGTTTAGCTTTTTAAAAACAAAACACAGGTTTTAAATGAAGCACATTCATAAATAGTACAAATGAGTCCAGTCCAGCTCTAGTTTTGTCCCACAAATAAACTCTGAATGACATCACAGATAAAAAATAACAAGGCTGTTTTAAGCAGGGAACATTAATTGAGTCCACAAAATAGGAAAGTATTTTTGCCAGACTAAGGAGTGCGCTTCAGCGAATACTGTAATTGTCACATGCAGTACAATAAAATTGACCTTGTTCGCACGCACGCAGGTTCATGACATAAACTGTGCGGGGATGAGGTACACAACAGCCCAACACCAGTGTTTGCAGGTCACATACTCCCGGCCTGATCCAGCCCGGCGGGGTAAACGCAGAGACAGCTGACCGCGCCGCACAGGGATGTGCAGACAGAACTCCCAGCACCTCGCCCCTTGCTGAAATGACAGGGTTAGGCTGGTGTGTCGCACAGGCCAAAGAATGGGTGGAAACGGCAACACCGTTCACAATGATCACAGAGAGGATTTCATCTGTTTGAGCACTATACAGAAACCAAAGAGAGATTAGACAGATTTTAAATCCAAACACTGTCCCCTTAGAGATTAACAGACCATAACAAATAGCTTTAGCAGCAAAAAAAAAAGGAGAAAGAAATAATCCACATGTATGAAATGTAAATATCTAAACTGCATATATTGTCTCTAGAAATATTTTAAACTAATATCAATAGTTATATTTCGATCACTTCTAAAATTGAGACTTAAAATCACACGTAAATTTGTACTTAAAAATAAATTTTAAGTAATTGCAGATTATTACAGAGGCACTATTCCGGTTTACATCCCTTCCCTTCCGTAGTGCTTTCTTTGCAACAACGCCAGAACATGTATTCTTTCACAGGTGGACATTCCCATGTTGACGGGGCAGAAAAAAAAAACTCTCCTTTTTAGAGAGATAATAATTTTTTATATTTAAAAACCCTTCCGTGCACTCTCTCCCTGCCAGCGCAGAATCGGAACCATCCGCTTAAACTGTGAAACAAAAAGAGTGTTTATAAGCTTTTCAAAGTACTTCTTCTTATTAATATCAAAGACATTATATTTAAAAAAAGTTATCTTGGTGGAAAACATTCTTGCCATTCTATTTTCATTGTTGCAGTCCTTATTGCATCCTGTCTCCATTAATAAGAACAAAGGAAACCATAATGGTTCCCAAAACATGGATTGGCCAAATTGTTTCCATCAAACACATTCACCGTGCTCCCCAGAAGAGTCAGAATTCTGGAGAAATCGATGTGGTTATTTTTGGCATTACTTTCCCTCTTTGATACAGTCCATATTCTGAAATCCAATTGAGAAGAAGAAAATAAAACAATACATAGTAAATTAGGGTGGGCAGAATGAATGGATGTGACCATCTAACACACTCTTAGAACTCAGTAGAAGGCTCAGAATACAGAATAGAACACAGAATAAATTCACATTAGTTTTATTTTGATTCTAATTAATAATCAATAACATCGTTTTGGTTTTCAGTGCATGTTTGAAAACACTTTACTTTAAGCAGACTCACTCAACAGCTAATTGAAACATACAGCAGAAATCTTTGATCTTTGGCAATACAAAAGTATTTTTGTTTTCCAGTAAGCAAACAATTTAGAAATGAATTTGGAATCTCAAACAATTTTTCTGTCCAGTTCGGAATAGCCAATTGTGCGACTGCAGCCCGGCTCGCCTCTACGACTCCCACCACCACATGAAGGATGGGAGGGTGAGGAAGTCCCTCATTTTCTCCAG
Organism: Hiodon tergisus; assembly: GCA_025775045.1. Lineage (NCBI taxonomy): Eukaryota > Metazoa > Chordata > Actinopteri > Hiodontiformes > Hiodontidae > Hiodon > Hiodon tergisus. The sequence continues at coordinate 27,340 of JAOVYW010025058.1, read as the reverse complement.
TCCTAGTTGCCTTTGAGCAACCGATCGTTTATCCGCACTGCAGGCTACCCGGCTCGCACGACTAATTCAGTGCCGTTTGGAAGAGAGGCACGTCCCTCTTGATGGTACTTCCGGACTGCAGGCACCTGGGAAGCCGGTGGGAGATGCTTGTTAGCGACGGGCTAAGAGAAGCACTGCTGATTTAAACGCCACCCCAGCCCAGGGGGCGCTCTGCCAATCGTGCAATCAAACCAACGAAGGACCGGCAGACTCCAGCTTGTAGGGCGTAGTCTGTGTTTGGACGAGCGCCTTTATCAACTAAGCCATAAACAAAGGTTTTTAAAAAACTAACAAACAACAGGAGGAATCAAGCGACTGCTCAGTTTCCCTGGTCAACTCAAACACGCCGCCTTTACTTTTCATCACCAATAAACAATCCCCTTGATAAGCAATTATCTTTCAAGATCAAATCAAAGGTATCGATCTTATGTTGGCTCGCTCTGGCTTGTGAGGGGAATAGCAATCAGCTGATCTCCAGCATAATTAAGCAATATTATTCACGGCAATCATCTCATCTGCAGACTATGCCCCCCGTAATTAAGAAACGTATTCCTTTAAGGGCGCAAAACTTCATTTACATGTTGTGTACAAGCGACAGCAGTCTGAAGTCACAATACATAAAATAGGCTAATTATCGAAACGGTACTAATTGTGCATTTTCTGGGATTCTGAGAGTGTCCTCCCAGAGCTCAAAGCAGTTTAAACTAAAATAAAAACAAAAACAAAAACAAAACTATCAATTAAAGTATCTCCAATGTGTTCCCAGCATCTGTTATTCGTAACAAACCTTCATTTTAGGAGAAAATATTTCCTCTAATTAACCATGTCTGAATGCAAACTAATATCGTTACCAGTCAGAAGATATGTGTCTAATGGTCTTGCTTGCAGTACACTAACTAGGGAGAAACTAATTAGTAGAAACATAACTAGACTACAGTCCTCCCACATGCCCACACAACTAATGCTGGTAATTATTTTATTTATCTCTGTTGTACCACAAGATTTTTGAGGAAGACTTTGTGGAAGCAAAGCTTTCAAGGGTGCCTGAATGCAGTGGTTTCAAACATGGATCTGTATCTAAACCGTAGTCCTGAATTGAACAATTAGTATCCTGAATAACGCGTACGTGCGACCATTCTCCCAAGCATAGAGGAAAACACACTTCCATTAAAAACATTTTTAAAAATCCTTACAGAAACAGGGCCACGTAGTAGTTGCATAACATAAGCTCCAAATCCTCTTTTCGCCAGGCATATGAAAAGTGTAAACACTCTTATTCACTGCAGTAGCGAGAAGGGAAGTCCTTTGCTTCCAAATTTGGCAGTGATTGCTGGCAATACACGCACCTTAAGGCACCACTGGCACAAAAGAGTGTCGGGCTTGATGGTTGCTCAGGAGAACACCTGCCTGGGCCACACCTGAGCTGCCATCGGCAGATGGAGACTGGCACGTTGATCATCAATCTCTCCATCTTCAGCGATTTCGCAGACGGAGCCCTACAAGCAGGCTGGCAGCGGGATTGAGAGGGACCGGTGCCTCACCGGGGCTGAACTTCTTGTGTGAGCTGTGTGGCTAGCAGAGTGGAGGAGAAGGGGACCTAGAAAGTGACTAGGGTCCTACATCCAAACATGGTGGTCATCATGTTAAAATAACTGTGGTGGTTATCATGTGCTAATGACAAACCCAACTGCATTGTAAATATCTTCAAATGGGGTATGCAGTTAATGAGGATTCCACGTCGACACTTAACAGGACATCCAGTGAAAACTAATTTTTCCCTAACCCCTTTAGAACCCTCCAACATAGCCCCTGCACCCCTGTCCACCACTACACAAGTTGACCTTCGGAAGTTAAAGCTGGTCCATCAAAGCCTTCTCCAGAATCCCGGGCTGGAAAACCACCTTGTCGGACAGTTGTGATGGAAAACAACTCCCCAGGTTCTCAGCTATCTGCTATTAGGGTTTGGGTGTTGCCTATGCCATGTAAATGAACACTAATTGCAGAGGAGGTCATGCCTCAAGCACATTCATTCATAAACCTTGTTCTGCTGAAGCTAATTCAGATGCACAAATAAGTGCAATACAGATCCTGTTATGTTCCTAAGCAGGCACTGTTTACTTCACTACAACCACTACAGTGGTTGTCTGCCGCGAAGGCGTTGGATCGACTGCAGACAGTAAATCCAGGCGGGGACGGGAGGGGGGGTTGTCTCAATGGAAAGCGCAGTGGAGCTGGATCGTGGCAGGGCACTGATATGTCATTCCCACCGCGCGGGTTACTCTGCCTTCTCGGGCCTCCTGTCCATCTACATTTGTCAGGAAGCTTTTCAAGGCGCGGGCCCTGCAGTAGGGGAACGACCCGCAAGGCCATGCACGGAGCTCGGCTGATACGGTGCCGGAAAGCCACGCGTCAAGACAAACTCTTTTAAGCCTCCATTAAGACAAACACAACAGAACACGCCGAATAACAACGCCGCAAAAGGGGAAAGGGGAGGTTGGTGAGGTACGTACTGACAAATTCTGTCTGCTTCTTGTGAGCAAAAATGAAGTGGGACACAGGGGCATTCAAGGAAGAACAAAAGAAGGGTTTACAGTAAATCTACCAGCCAAGGACAAGGGGAAGTCTGCTTTCGACAGCTATTGATTCAAATGCATTTCTAAAGCTATGCATCGGCAGAGCGGTGCCACTTGGCGGGTGTGAGACAGACAACAGGTGGACTGAAACTGCCGTTGGGGTGGGGGTGTTGGGACTGCGCGGTGAGGGAAGATTTCTGCAGTTTTTTCCATCATCATCTTCTTCTTCTTCTTCTTCTTCACACTGAGGGGTGAAGAAGACCCCCTGCCCCAAAACAGATAGTTTGCAATAAAACCCGCTTAGATGTTCATTGTAAGACCCCTTCAACCTGATGCCAATGACATAAAAACAATGCAAATAATGACAGCTGGCCAGTAGAACAAGCAGCCCCAACCGGAACCGACCGACAGAGGGCCTCATTTCCCATATGCACATACAAGACCTCATTTTCCTATTAAATGCACATACAAGGCCTCATTTTCCTATTAAATGCACATACAAGGCCTCATTTCCCATATGCACATACAAGGCCTCATTTTCCTATTAAATGCACAACGCCTTATAGAAACAAGATGACTAATGGATCCATTTGCTTGCTAACATATAGATCTCAACTACACTCAATAACGAAACTCCTTCCATTCAAAACCAAAACAAAGCTAGCTTTTAAAAGATTTGGTTACACTATATTTGCTATCCACTATGTTAACATCCTGAGCACCGGATTCCTCTGAAAATGACCAGTGTTAATATCTCGTTTTACCCCATTCAACACGCCCTATAGAATAAAATCAATCCTGGTCAATGCAGTCATGGAAGAGTTTCATTATTTTATGGGAATTAACTGTAACTCAATGTTTATTAAAATTGAAACATGAAATCAAAAGTCGTGGAAATGACCACATATATGCAATTCTTCACCAGTGGTTAATAATTCAAACAATTAAGCTAAGTATTTATAGTAGACTTCTTCTGGGGAGCTACGCATATAGTATAAAACTGATCTCAGTTTAAATATTAGCACAGTATGTCAGCAACCGAATATCAAATGGTGTTAACAGGTAGGGCCAAAGAATGAAGGAATGCCCATTTAAAACCATGAATGAGTGTCCTCTCCTTCCTTCCTTTTTAACAAACAAAGGTGAACTTCCCAGCCATGATTTATTCCATCGAGAACATATTGTGCATAAGAGAACATAAAACCAAAAACAACACTGAAGCATGTAGTCATCACCAAAACCAACGCTGATATCAAAAAAGTAAACAGTCTAATTTACCCAAAGGATGCAGACTTCCATTTGCGACAGGGGTAACTTCTTCGACACAGCGGAGAAATAAAGTTGCCTGGGTGTTCTGTGACATCGATGGGCAAAGAAGCGTGTCGTCTTCAAAATGAAATGAGAGAGAAAGAGAGAGACATTCAGTATGGAGACTTCTAGAGGTTCTATGGCACTGCTCCCCAGCAGACCACACAAGACCCCGCTCGCACAACATTCATAGACGGGAGGTTTTACACAACGCGAGCTGGTGGGTGGGTGGGGCAGCCATCCAGTTCAATTACACAACAGTAATTAGCAAGATCAAAGAATACATGCCGGTGCCCGGACAAATTATACACTGTACACTTCACTGCTGATTTTCGTTAAAGGAAATACGTTTCTGACGTTGCTGACGTTGAGCCCCCAATCTGAAAAAAACGCTCTCACTGCTCTCCTGCAAAGTGTGACGTAATGTTGAAGGGGGACAGGACACCCAATCAGCGCCCCACGGGGTATCGGGACCTGTGAAGGCAGGAGGAGTGGAAGTGAGTTAGGCCAGAAAAACTGAGAGCTGGACCAAACAGCCATTTGAGAATAGGGGCAGCACAGTGTTTAACAGACAGACAAGGGAGGTGGAAAAGGGGTGGAACGGGATAGCAGGGGCTAAGGCGACATGCCATTCCCCGCTGGGGCAGAGCAGAATCGCGGCAGGCCGGAAAGGCACAGCAGCCAGAGGGAGCGACACCCATAAATCGGCCACCCCCCCCCCCCCCCCTGAGGAGCCTAATGGCCCCGGCAGCCATGCGTCACTGAGCCTCCCCGAGGGCTGACACTGACTGGCGGGTAGGAGGGACGTGCGCCGGTGACAGCCACGGACAGAGACGGCGGCGCCCAGGAAGGCAGCGGGCCGGCGCCACGTTGCTTTGCTTCGGAGCTGGCGAAAAAACCTGTCACATGTCCACTGCTGAAACCAATCATTTCCTCACAAGCTCCCCAGAAAATAAGTGTTAACAGGGCAATTTAAGAATTCAATTCATTGCTGCATTCAGGGTTCCGTTTTATTAAGGTATTTATTAAATTTATCAGGCAAACTCAAAATGCTGAGGACTTAGGCATGGTGTTAAAGCAAGTTTAAAAAAGTTAAAAAGTAAGTATTTGGAGCACATTCTTTTTTTTTTTTTAATTAGCCCCGGAAAGGCTGCGGTTCTGCCCGAGTAACTTGGATAGCACCAGGAAAATATAATAAAGCTGTCAGCCGGAGCCATTGTGGGAGAAATGGCATGTCATGCTTCAGCAAACGGCAGGTCGCTCCGGAAAGGAATCAACGCCGGCACAGCTGCCGCCAGGGCCTGCTTTCAAAACGCCTGGCAGCGGAAAAGCCCGGCAGGATACACCGACAAGTCAGCCCGTGGACATCAGGAGCCAGGGCTCTGAAGTGGGGGAACTTCACCTGCAGCGACACAAGCAAAGCTGTGGTCCTTCTGAGGGGGTTACGGTTATAGGTGTGTAGATGGACCCCGTCCAAACGTCTCCCCAGGCCGCTCTCACACAGTCAGGAAAAAAACAGCTGTTTCCGGCGAGCAGAGGAGAGTTGCTCCTATCTCCCGCGCGCAGATGCTAGCTGTCGGTCCAGTAGCTTCCAATGAAGGACTAATTTTCTGTGTTAACTTAATGTTTTTTTCAACTGAAACATATCCGATGATACCGTATCGCGTGCCTGTTTCTAAGCCTATGGCCTGGTTTTCTCGTAGGGTAGGGTAATAGAATATATGGCTGCAGAGCAGACATTAACAATGCAGAAGAGTAAAGTAAACAGTTATCTTTGTGTAAAAGAAGGAAGTGGCACAGATGTAATTATCGTCCATCCCTCGTTTTGGCGCTCATTAATGCTATTTGTTAATTTTGGCTTCAATTTAACAGTTGGCACTCTGTTTATAAGGGTCTGCTAAACTCTTTTCTCTTTCTTTTGTTCATGTGGAGTTTTTGAGAAGCCTGAAAATATCCTCTGTGGTCCGGCTTTGGTAACGAACGCCGAAACCTGTCACCACAATCGATACGTTTAAAATCTTTTTTTAATTTTCCATTTTCTCCTCAGGGGATTTTTGTTGAAAGTAGCCAGTGGTTCGGCGGTGAAATTAAAACGCCCTTCAAACCTTAAACTTAGGTTTAATAACAATACCAATCGTTTGATTAACTACTGGAGTTGTTCAGAATGCCCCTCCCCCCAATATATGACTGATATCAGAGGCTAATTAAACATAGGCCCATTCCGTACACCACTGTTTCTTCCTACTGAATTATTAATTTGCAAACGCTAATCTAATTTCTCCCTTCTGTCCCTGTTTTCTGTAGCAAAAGCCCATACAGCACATTGAACCGTGAATTATTCAGTTTCGATTAATTCCCACTGTTATCAGTGTCTGATCGGTGTTACAAACAAATGGTCTTCTTAGAAAGTCAGGCTTTGGCTTGACAAGCACAAAACCTGAAACATCGCCTCATAACAAAACAAAGCAGGACTCCAATGTGAACGGCGATGCGCTGCGTGCTTCCCATAGACGCTAAACCAGCGGGTCTAACGAGTAAATATAACTCAAGGGCAAACGAGCTTTGCTCTATGGTGACCCCCAGGTCTCCAGTGATAATCCCCAGTGTCGTGGGGTTAAGTCCTGTAGAGATTTCTCACTGTTTCCCCATATAAGTCTTCCGTTATCGCCGAAGAGCAGGTTCTGGGTTACGTAACTGCCGGCAAACACCCTTGTGTCGCAACTTTAAATGTATCTGAAGGCCGGAAAACGCAGCCTCGGATTAGTGGTTTCAAGGACTAATTGCGCTCCGCACCACCAAAGCCAGCTCCAGTACGCAATTATAATCCCACAGAATTGTTGCTAAGCGTCCACTCCTCCTGCACAGAAAAATAAGCAAGTTAATGAATGACCTTCAACACAGCAGAACTGTCCAAATTAAGACAAAAAATAAATACATTTATCACCTAGCTATGACCCTCTAGATACTGACAACATATAGACCTGAAGGAAAATACAGGGACGTTATTCGTACATGTTTTTCCCCCACATTGATCATGTTGATTTTCTAAATGTGTTCAAGGTTACAGTTGACTCATTCTTTCACAAAAGAATCCACTTTCACGTACACCTGTGGCCTATGAACGTCTATTCAAACTGACGACCCTGGTCTGGTCCTGCAATCCAGCTGACAAACAAAGCTCTGTCGAGTCAGTACTGCACAGCACAGACGCGGCGTCCCTCAGCAGTGGGCCTGCGTCGCTGAAGCAAAACGACTCCAGGACGGACGAACAGCTGAGGCGAAAAGGAACGCAATTTCCCTTTCCTCTGACTGCTCCTCGGCGTCACGGGGGATTAAATCCAACCCACGCTCTGCCGGCATCAGACCTGTGACATTGCAGGTTCTGACATGGATTAAAATCTGGACATTACTGACGTCAAAGCGACTGAGGTAAAACGTGAGGTAGAAAAGGAACACAATTGTGAAAAGTCTCCGGCACCTGAACGCAAACTGCTTAAGGAATACACCGTGAGGTGAAACACATAATCTTAGCATATTTATTACAAACATTTTTCTCCTTTCTTGATATTCACACATTTATATATATATATATATACACACACACATCATAAATCATTCCTTCAGGTTGTATACAAACCGGTATATACTTGCTTATGGTTAAGTGATTGGTGAAGTTCTTATTAGCCATATCCTGTACTATCAAGGGAGGGTAAACATTTAGCTACGGTGGGTTTGTCCATCTACATGAAACCCACGATGCAATTACATTGAATAATAATTTAAAAATCTTAGAAAATCCCAAAAAGTTATCTGTGTGACATTTAGACAGACGTCATTCAGAGCGTTTGAGAAAGCGGTCTGATGACGTACCGCGTCTGCATTCTTCCCAAGCGTGCACACTCTAACCAAACCCGGCTAAGATAAGAGCTGGATTTAACGTCTAGGCTACTGCTGCCACTAATCCTTACGGTCATTGGACGTTGAACTTTGGTTTCTTATGATCACCTCACTGATGCGGTTGAAAGTGACCCTTTTTTCTGTCGTTTTAATTGAGGGAGTATTAAAACTTCATTCTGCATGTTCAGCCAGACACTGTGAAGTGTTGCCTGAAGATACTAAGCATCAATCAGACTTCAGCTGGCAAGGCTGTCTTCAGTATTTAAATTGGACATTTATTGCTTTGGGATAATGAATTCATGTGGAATCAGTCCTTCTTACTCTGGCTTTCCTACTATTGAAATTGCCTGAATCTTAAAAAAAAATGTAAAATTAAAAAAATCTGAAAATGCTTTTCCACCAGACCGATATGCAGAAATAAAAAAGAAAGAGAGAAAAAAATAAGATCAATTTACTACCCAAGGAAGGTCTTTGAAATGTCACTTAGAGACACCTTTCAGCAAAGTATCTTTAACTATGCCCGGGGTTTCCCCCACCATTCGTGGACTATCCACAATACACAGGGACAGGATGAACCTATGTGAAGCGGCGGGGTAGGGGAGTAACATGGGGAAAACTCGGGAATTAGTTTGGTTGTCAAAAAATAAAAAATAAAAACGGACAGCGTTAACAGAAATCTTTTAATGCTAATAAATAGAAACAAAAATGTTGTCTGCATCAATAAGTAATAATTAATAATTATTGCATTATTGGTCCTTGAGGTTTTGCAAGGCAAAAAACTGTCAGTACAGCTTTCTAAACAGTTAATATCACACACACTAATGAAATTATTAGGTGTACATATTAACATGTGTTTTATATCTATTTACATAATATTTAACGTCTTTGAGATATGCTAATAAACTGTTTTATTTTTATGCATTTCTATATTTTATTCATTCATGGATCTGAAAAAGTTTTTTTGATGAAGCAAACAAAGAGATTGAATATAACTGTCATTTGGCCCTTTTCTCGTTCCTTGTGGCAAAACACCTGGTGCCCGCTTCAAAGCACGCTGAAAACGTAATGCAAAGCGAACCTGCACAAGCCTGGCATTGCCTTAGAAAGTAACCTGAAACGTTTGCTCCAGCCTTCTCTCGGAAGAGATCAAAAGAGCACTGAATTCCTCCAACATTCCTTTCTTTCGCAGTCAAACTCCAGTTAAAATTCGCTCAGAATTAGCAAACGGCGGGCACTTTTAACAGCTTCTTGAAAGTGAGAAGTGTTCCGCATCGTGGGTTCTGTTTTGAAATGTTGTAATCTCGTGGGAAAAGTTATTTATAGCAATAAGAAGTAAATTCAATGCTTCTAAATTATTTATGATGTTCAGCCTTTGCCATAAATTATGGCCGCCCATTGGCGCTTTGAGGGACGTGCACCGACCTCTGAGCAGGTGGGTAATGGCGTGGTAATAGGGGAGCAGGCGGGGGAGGGGCTGAGAGCCAACGTCAGACGTCGGCCTCGGCCTGAAACTGCTGCTTTTCGCACCTCTCATTCAGGCGCCCCGGTGCCCCGCCTCCGCACCCCGTGGCTGGATCGGGTTGAGGAGAGGGCTGGGTCTGAGATATGACAAAACCCCAGAGCGAAAAACTCCACAGAGCGAGCTACAGCCCCGACCACAAGCTGTCTCACACCGTCGTCTTTATTACATGCTCACGCTGTAAACCGTAAGAAGGAATTTCTGTCGTGTTCATACATCAGTAAATGCTCTTGACTTGGAACTCAAATAAAGTCGAATGCCTTAAGCGGAATCACGGCCACATTGTAACAGGTGTTTGTTCACCCAGGGATAAACACTTTTAACCTTTAGCATCAATCCTTTCGATCGTGTCACAGTAACACAAAGCTTTTATTCCAGGGAATTACGTTACAGCTGGTTAAACAACGCGCCGATGTCTCAACAACGAGGCCCTCCGTCCTGAAGTCAGTCTCACATGAGATAACCCCAGCAGCTTTGACCGTAACGGAGGACAAGAGGGGGGAAAGAAGCAACAGCGAGCGTCGGTTCGTCCTGGGGACACCGCCAGGGACCGACCTCAAAAACGAGCTGCCATTGCGTGCTCTTGAACAGCGAGGACCAATAAAAGGGCTTCCCAACTATTAGCGTAATTATACTCTAAAAGTCAAATGAAACAATTCATGTTATGTCCAGTGCACCTGGGATTTAAATATCCCAAACAGCAAATAAAATGTAAAGGCAAAAAAAAAGAAAAAGCTTCAGCTTAGATGGTGAATAGATGTGTATTGATAGAGGGAAACAGAAATCACGTCACTGTACAATTGACAGGTTTCTGAATAATTGCTTTTATCTCAATTTCGCTTTGTATTAAAGATCCAGTCGCACATTCCGTTTCACACGGTGAAAAAAAGCACTGACCCTTTATTAAACAATTTATCTTCTGCTCTCGGTTGGTGCCGTTCCTCATGATTATCTTACCTAGATAAAAGACAAAAATGTAATACCAGAAGCTTTTTATTAAATTGCGATGAACTGAATGATTACTTTTCCGCATGCTGCATGCGCAGAGGACAGATTCGACTCATAATGTGAGACAAGGCTGATAAAACGTAGAAAGATTGATGCGAGTAAATTTATTTTACAGTAACATATCGGGAAAAGGGGCCAATGCTATTTAAGCATTAATAAAAAGGCATGCTTCAAGACGTCGCACATGTCTGTAAACCACCAGTAATATAAACAACATAAAACACTTGTCAAGAACATATTCAAACGTGGCACCTACTGAAAAAAGCTAAAAGAAAACTGTCAGCACTGATAGAATGAACGCGTCTTTTTCAGCAAAAAAAGCAATGGGTTGCTGGCAAACAAGAACAGAGTGTTCTAAAATGACACGACAGCCATGAGTCCTTTGTCCTCACAAGGTTCAACGTGTCATTAGATATCTTCCTCAAATTTAAACTGCACCACACATAATTTGGAAAAGAGACAGTAAAAACAGTGTTGTGAAACGTGAACATTTTACTTTGGCTGGAATTGCATCAAAACTTTGGGAACCAGTTAATCTGATTTAGTACAATTCTCTTCACGAGTATTTTTCTTGATTTTTTTTTGTACGTGGAATTTCTCAGAACTCAGAAAAGGAAAACACTATTAAACACAGTTATGTAAAATACGATTAGCGGTTTCCGTAGTTTATGAGATATAGAGAATATATCTCTTTTGTGACAGACCACTGTATGCATTTACATTCAAAGTACCTCAAGGGACAAAAAAACAAAAAACAAAACAATACCTTTTCCTGTTTATGGCTGCATAATAACCATACATATTATATACTAAATTCTATTTAGAATATATTCTGAAAGCATTCAACATTAACATACTGCTCCGAATTCCCTCTATTTACCCTGGGTTACAGAGACGCCTCAATGATCATTTAACCAAAGAGGTCGTGTCATATAGTAATCCCATGCAGTCAGTAAACTTTAAACCAGTAACCAGCAGCAAAATAAATACATAAATAAATAAATAAAATGTTTCCTGGCTCCACCACATCTGGAAAGAGTTTGTAGAGACTCTTGTTTTATGTTTTAGAAGGATTCTAAAAAAATTTATCTTATTTGAAAATCATATATTATAGTACACACACACTATAAAAGTGTTACTTCAGTGGCATATGTTCAATATATTTAACACTTCTTTTCCATAGTTAAATAAAAGTGAGAGCTGAAACAGTATTGGAAACCGGATATCAGGAATGAATGGACTATAATGAAGGTAAGGGGTAAATAAAGGTGAGAACACTGCATGGTGAAACCCCCCCTGAAAACTTTCTCCTCGAATCTCCTCCGAAAGGTGAGGAGTTTGCATCTCTGAAAATGTGCTTGTGGGCCTGTATCAATACTGCCCTTGAGCTGACAATCACAGCTGCACGACGCACTTCACACGACAAAAATAATGCGCAGCACATAATGAAGCGTTTATGACGCAGATTTTTGAATCAGATTTGAATACATATTCACACGATACCTCAAAAAACGCAAAATGCTCCTCTGCTTTAACCCATCGCTGATTGTGGGGAGGCAAACTGAATCCAACAACACAGGCCTCGGCAGTAGGCTGTTATGATGGCACACCCCCAGGATCTCCACTCAGAAAAAGAACCGCTCAATCTCGGTCCCAGCTCCCTCAGAGACCAGCTCTGGGACAGGGAAAGTCACAGCTCATTCACGCTGTATAATCTGAGCCACAGGTGAGATGAACACACGAGCACTGAGAGGACGAGGGGGAAAAGATAAATGAATGCAGACTGACATGGCCAAGTGCCTTGTCTGGTTAAGCTGAATGAAACTAATTGGTTGGCGGATTTAAATGATACCTCTCATATATAACGAGATATAACGTGCCACTCATGGTAACTCCCAGTCAGAGGAAATGAACAATACATATTTTTATTCAGTCACTTAGCAGAAGCTCCTATCCAGAATGACAGCACATACTACATTTCCCACTCATTTGGCCAGATAATAACAGGGTGACTGCGGTTTCAGTCGAATGGGAGAACTGTACCAGCTCTCTCTGGATTTACAACTGCAACCTCTGGGTTACAAATGCAACATTTAACCACTGCGCCCCCTGCTGTCGTTAGAATCAGAATGAACCCATCACATACCTGACACTTCGAGAGGCTTCACTTTCAGACCTGTGAGAGACAGAGAGAGACAGGCAGAATGAGAGAAGTTGACAACGAGAAGAGACAAACAACAAAGAGAGACAAGCAACGAAGAAAAGATAAATGCTACTAAAGTTCGTCAGTCCTCGGTCGCCTCACTCATCACTCACCACTCACTACCAAACGAGTTCCAAACCGCTCCCGGAAGCAGCGTCGGCACAGAGACCGTTCATCGGGAGATTCCCGAAATGGGTTACCAAGGCTGAGCGGGCTCCCACAGGCCTAAGAGCACCGCGCGCAATGCCAATCCTCGGTTTGAGTGGTATAAAGCTTGCCTCCGTTTGCGTCCACGTACTTTTTAGCCATGTATCCTGATCAGATCATTATTTAATAAGAATTTAAAAATTATTCCAGAGTAAGACCTGGATACTCAGTGTAGTTGCTCTTATCCATTTGCACATGTCCACGGACTGCCGGGCGTCGGTGTAATTTGATAAGCCTTCGAAAGTTGTTCCCTCTACCTACAATGAGATTTGGCTGTTTGGGGTCAATAAACATAGCACATTGGGGTCATTTTTTTAAGGAGACAAAAATCGCAAACCTAGGATATGTTAAAATTAAATACAAAAACATTACAAAAAAAACATAACAACTACGGTAGCCCTCCAAGGCCCAGACTTTCATCAGCCTAATTCCCTGTGGACAAGGCACACTGTAGGAGTGCGTCGGCAGGCCCCTGTGCCCCCACGGCACGTGACGGAGAAGGGTAATATCCACACGAGGGCCTCAACACCTCAGGCTACTCTGGGCTAGAACAGCACTGCATTATTCATGAGACATGCAGTTGAGACACAGTCCTCTCAAAGACCCACGAGCGGAACAAAGACCAAAGCCGACCGAAACGTACGCTGACACTGAGACACGGGTCCCCAATGCTTGCCTCTCTCGGCATGGGTTACCATGCTGTCATAATGGCCTTAGAGCTCTCTCTTAGAAATCCACCTGATATTCTAACATCAAACGCTAGACCTTCCTATGTATCTAAAACGAATGAGGAAGCCACTTCTGTGCATTTTCTCATAATACCATAATACCATACAAACACACACACACACTGTACATATATACATAAGCAAAACAACATTCAACATAGGTTATAAAACAAACAACAAAACCAGAACCTTGCAAGACAGTTCTGCACGTTTTCTCAAAATACCAGATAATATATAACTGGGCTTGGCAACACTCAACCTAAGTGAAACTGCACATGCTTATTACGAAACTATATTGACCTGGGTTGGCACATGTCTCACATTCATACCCTGCTTTCATGGAAAATTACAGAGGTCCAACCAAAATGAGCAACTTCTTTTTCAAACCCCAAAATGTAACCCTTGGCAGAAGCGAGGTGTGTCTTGCAATTAAAGACTATGGCAAACATACTACAGAAGGGCCACGTCTTCCATGGAATGTCACCTAAAGACATTTGGGGGATTCTCAGTCCAGCTCGGGCAAAACGCAAACTGCATGGAATTTCTTCTTCTGAAATTCAATTTGAAAGCTCTGGAAAAGGGAAGTGTTGGACATTTTTCCAAATCTATCAGCCTCTCGAGGGCCTAGTCTAATTAACCTCTGCTTGGTTGATGTTTGCTTGATTTGAAGGCTCGTATCCTGTCCACCTCTAGAGGAGTTAGTCCTTCTGCCGAACTTCAAAGCCACATTTCCACGAACACAGTTGCTAACTCAACTTAGATCCTGCATCCTCTTCCCCAGACATTCAATGCCACACCGCCCCCACACTATGGATACACTAAAAGACCACCACCCCCCCCCCCCAACCAGAACAAGTTTTGATATAATTGTCCTCAGTGTTCAAAGCTCAGCAGTTCGGTTGCCTACCGTGAGGCTTGCTCGCACCCACCGTTGACTTAAAACAAGCCACAAGCCAGGCCTTACGAAGGGCACTCCTCAGGCGAGAAAATCTATTTATCTCAATACAAAGTCCTCATTGTTAAATGAGCCCCGAGTCAACCAATGTGAAAACATAATTGAAAATGAAACCAAATAAGTCACTTATTCTTTGCCTGGAAACTCTTCAAGAAGTTAAGAGGTTGGGCTTGGCACTTTTTCTTTTTCCTCCCCTTCTCCATGAAGTCCTTAATCGCTACGCGCAAAATGAGACAGGGGACAGGGCATGGCGGTAGCCCTTAAATGGAGCTCAGGGTTATTTTGCCAGTCAAGGTCCCTAAAACACCCTAGTGAATTGTTCCAGGAGAGCATTAAAAACTTCAATTTTATTGATGGAGCGTGCTTAGAATGACCGCTTGTGCTTCTGAACGTATCGAGTGCTTCGCTATAAAGCAAAGCTCCTATTGCCTGAAGTGCCCTGAGAACGTGATTAATAATGTATTCATTAATGTGCCACGTTGTCTTTGGACAGTGCTATTATTTCTCCACCTTTCTAAACTGCATGTTTAACTAGTTCAGCTCACATTTGGGATTGGAAGAGCCTTGGAAGTCTGGTCAAACCACGCAGGGGCCCTTTAGACTGGAGCACACCACTGCCGGTGGGCTCATATTGGCTCAGGAGCATCAGCGAGACGCTTCATCAACCTTGCCTTTGACGGAGCGGGTCGGCTTGGGCCAGGCCAGGCCCTCCAAAATCGTTGTGCGACAGCCAAGATCTTTTAACTCCTGGAACTAAACACAAGAGAGCTGTAGAGCCCCCTGGACCGCAGCCACCAGAGGTCGGCTCGCATTTCTTGTCACATTTCTCCATTGTTCGCGCCGGTTGAACACGTGGACGGACATAGTGAAGGCCCACAGAACCCAGAAGCTAAATAACTCGTGTTTAAGTTGTGGCCAAGCCCACTGCTGCTCTTCTGTTACAGGCCTGAAGTGCGTCAGAATTCATCCGTCTGCTGGTCCTCCATCTTGAGGTGGTCTTTATTTATAGGCTGCCACCTCAAGACCAGTGTTCATGGTCCAAAGTCAAGATTTCATATTGTGACCATGCCAGCCACTGCCCCCACCCCCCAAGCCCTACAGGTTAAATTGACCCTTTTCATTCACAACCAAAACTATACTGAACAACACCAAGAGTAAATTAAATATTTAAAAATTCAGATTAAACTTTTTGGTGACACAAGAATGAACCAGTATTATTTTGTGAATTCTCATGAATTGCTCATGTTAAGTAACAGAGTTCAATCTGACCATTCTATTATGCCTTATCCATAGCTGCCAATGGGAACCCAGTACTGAGCCATGCTTCATCCCAAACTGACCAATAGGAACGCAGTACAGCACTGGCTGCATCATTTATTCTCAAGCACCCCCCCACCCATCAGTAAATTAATAATCAGTAAATTATTACTGATTTATTAACTCCAGCGTGTGTTCTAAACAATATCTATGCCTCATTTACAACACTTTACAACACTGCCTGTTGTTCTGCGCCTAGTTAAATATTTGAATAGAGAATAACATCATGTTGTCTAGTGGTTAATTATGTCATTATTGCATTAGTTGTATCGTCACAAGAGGATTAAAGTTTAATTTAGCCTGTTAAAAGGTATCCTGGTTTGCTAGGTTTTCTCTGGTCTTCATTTGCATGCACTTGAAATTTAAATCTGGTTTTATAACTGTTTGCTCTGGTTAACGCGATTAAAATCAGTGGTCTGCTGTTCACGTCTCATGACAAACAAAATAATTAAGGGTCAACTCGTATTCATTACAAACCCCACTTTGGTGCGCACGTCAGCCTATAATTATAATGTACACCATCAGCTTATTCTGTCATTTCTGCATGCACATTTCAAACAAAAGCATTCAACGTTCATTTCAACGTTATCGGACAGAAACGGTGTGTTGCCAAAAGCCATCAGTAGCAGCATTCCAATTTCTTTGCCTTCAAGTATCATGGGGTTAGGTAAGGTGGTCATATCATCTCCGTTCAGCTTGGAATGGACCAGAGCAATACAAACACAGCTGATAGTGAATCACTTTACATTTTATTTTACACACTGGCTCCTGATATACGTTACAAATAACATACATATTACTGCGTGCAATAACGCAATTAAGTATGAAAGTTAATTTGTTTTTAAAACAATGTAAAAAAATTTAGAAGTTCTTTAGTAGGAATACAACAGACACAAAAGAAACCTACAATGAATATATTTAACAGTGGCTCTAAATAGACCAGGTTTGTAAAATAATCCACAACGCATATGGGCTAACTAGCCTGGTGGTGCATGTCACCTCTGACAATCACTGATGCAAACCTTTTGCTTTGCATTGGCATTATTTGTTATTATTTAAAAAAAAATTATATCCTGATATTATATATATCCTTCATTGTTTGTTCTTTTTGCATAATCGAATGAATCCGTGGCAGAAAGTAGCCTTTCGTAGATCACATGGAATAGCAAGTAAGCATACATCAATAAACAATCCTCAATTGTGTGCTAAAATTTTACCAAAGGGGACACACATAAGCATTTAAACATAAGTGCAGTTGTACTCATACATATTACATGTCTGAGTTAATGAATTTAATACGATGCTTTTTGTATCTCACGTTACTTTCCATCTGGAACTATAAAACCAGTCTCCACTTTCTCCCCATCCTTTGAAGAGCCCAAATGTAAGATTTCTCCTTTCTCTTTCCCATGAAACAAGACCAGGGCAGCACCTTCCCTTTCAGGCCAACATCTGCTAATAATTTAGCACCCAGAGGACATTGCACTGAGAAAAACAGAACAATAAACAAGCTAACATTTAAATGCAGTTCAGAATGTGCGTCACACACTACAATAAAAAGCATCTAAAATATTATGATGCAACCACAGAAGACAACTAATGGCATTATCCAACAGCATAATAGCCTTAATATGAGAATCATAGTCTAATGGTCTGAATTGTTTGTCTGATTAAATCTTTCCAAGTAAAAATTATTACATAACTTAATACTAGGTACAAAATGTCAATGTTGTATATGTCCACCCAAAGTACGCGTGACCACGATATCTTGGAATGAAACAGAGCTCAATTCAAATCTGTTCAATTTCCTTTCTCCAAAATTTGCACTGAGGATTCAAGTATAATTGCTCCAATCAAGGGAGCTACTAGGAGCTAGTTCAGAATTCTGAAATGTGTTTAAACTTTCAAACAAATGTATATGTCCGGAGGATGTTTTGTTCATTTCCAGTTGGGGCTTGGCGACAGCACACAAAAAAGACCATCCATTTACCAAAAATAGCAGAGCACAGAAGAATTTAAACTGCGAGGAGGGATATTAAAGTGAAGAGAATTAAAGTGTCATTGGAATAATTTTTCCGCACCTTTCATTCCATTGTCAGTACCTGACGCATTTAAATTACCAACGTGGGTATCTGACGTGACCGCTGAGACACCCTGTGACTTATCACTGCCATTTCCCCCCTGGTTTTTTTCATCAGTGTGCGAAAGAAAGAAACGTCAGCCATGAAATAAGCTGACAAATCCCCCCCAAAAAAAGCAGGTAATCTGACTTTAGATGGAGTACTGTGAATTTAGGTAATGACATTCCCTTTGTGATTTCTCACTTTCGGTACCCATTGAACTCAACTACAGAAGAATGCGACGACTGAAGCAGAATGGAGTCATGCTCAAAAAACACAGAACCAACACCCGCATGGGAACAAATACTGTGGAGTGCCCCGCTAATGATGTATCCAGCCAGACGGTCTACCTGCGTATTAACACAACCTTTCCACCCTCTAAATCATTTGGCGCATGCCAATTGCCAAAGCCCATTTACCCGTAACGCTCCCCGAAAGGCAGAGCGCACTTCAATGGCCTGCGTGGGAGGGGGAACTGAAAGACTGCGGCATTGTCTGAAAACTTCAAAGCTACTTCAGGACGATAATGAAATCATCTTAGCATTGATCATTTTTTTTCTACAGAACTTTTACAGTTTGCAAACGGCGCTGTTAATGCCAAATCTTGCCACTCTGATGACAGCAGAGGGAAACTTAAGCTCTTTGGTGCATCTATCAAAGGCCCTAAAAAAAAAAAGTTATTGGCTGTGACTTTAACAGGGAAGAAAATCTGAGATAAAAATCTGAGACATTATCAGCATTGGTTCTGATTCCGAGAATTTTTTGTAGCATTTTTTTCGGGTTCCAGCAGTTAGAATACATGGCTGACATAGTGGCCCTGGGGCTATGGGGAACCCTGGCCTGTGTAGGTGGCCCTGGGGCTATGGGGAACCCTGGCCTGTGTAGGTGGCCCAGGGGCTATGGGGAACCCTGGCCTGTGTAGGTGGCCCAGGGGCTATGGGGAACCTTGGCCTGTGTGGGTAGCCCAGGGGCTAAGTACAACTCTGGCCTCTGTGGGTAGCCAGGTGCTACGTGCAACTTTGGCCTATGGGCATCCCTGGTCTGTGTGGGTAGCCCAGGTGTTATGGGCAACCCTGGTCTGTGTGGGTAGCCCAGGCGCTATGGGCAACCCTGGTCTATGTTCTTCTGTCCGGAGGCAACAATGATAGGGACTGCACAGTCTGCAGTACCTTCTGCTTAGCAGTGGCAGCTGAACTGTCCCGGTTTACCGCATGCACAACTGAGGTGGCAGCCTTAACCAAGATGAGCAGGTAAGTGGTTGTCTGTAGCTTCAGCTGGGGCCACCCTTTCCGCCCCAGACAAGGCTTGCTCCAGTGAAACCGGGTTGGCCTGGCGCTCCTGTAGTTGGAGCACAGCTGGGGTCAGGTTGCAAACAAGTGTCTCAAAGGCAAGATACTTGCACAGTGAGTGGTCGGTCAAAGTATCCCCCCCACAGGCCAAGAACAACACGGCAGTAAGAGCCAAGCTTCTTTTCAGGCGTCATAACCAGAAGCAAACTGCTGCCTATACGGCACTGATTTAACCATCTCTTCAGCACAGTTCACAATGCAGAATTGTCCCTCAAAAGCTAGGTGCTGACATCCAGTACAGCATGTGCCAATCCCCCCATACAGGCATTAGCCAACCGTGCTGCTCTCTCAACGTCACTCCGCTGATTAATCATAGCCGCCATTTAAAAAATCTCACGAAAGGCTTCAAAGGTTTTTTGTCCCGTCACCGCGGCCTAGTTTTAGCACAGTTGCGCGGTAACCGAGCTTCGTGGGGGTTGTCTGCCTCGCCCCCTCGCTATTCCCTCTCTCATTAACGCAGGCTGGCTCGCGTCGTTCCACAGCTAGTTTACAGACGCTGGCGAAGCTCGTTAAATTTAATTTCTAATCCAGAGTTAGTTTTATTTTTATTTAATTTCCTCAGGTAACTTTTCCACACTGTTCAGCGGCAAAACAACGGTGCAGTCTTTTCGATATTTTCTTCTTCCACCCACAGCTCCAATCCCGCTTAGCCCTTTGAGCAGTTCAATAAAACTTTTCCATTTCCCCCATTTTGAGCACAAGCCACCTTATCTAACGCTTTTCACCTCTGCTGTTTTACCCACAATCTCCCTCTCTCCAAAAATAATGTGTTCCAGGTTCCAGTGGCCATATTTTTTTTTTTTTGTGAAAAAACTCTGGATGCCAGCCCATCATTTCAAATGAACCCATTAACCTAAATATTCAAGCCAAGGAGAACCCACATAGGGCAGGAATGAAATATGATTCCAAGTTTTTAAACAAACCACTCCAGTAAAGGATGTTGAGTAGGTAATTCACTACACAGTGAGCACAAACCTGTGCACAAACGGATGGTATATGTATTTTTTTTTTTAGTTGTCTGTCTCTTCAAATTTGGGAGTGAAGAAGAACTATGAAAACCTCCTAATAATTATTTCTGTGACCTGTTGACACCACACTGGAACATAATCTTTAACCAGGGACAGAAAATGCTGTTACTGAGGCCGTAACTTTAACCGTAATAGGTCACAGGACCTAAACTTCTAGCAATTGCTACTAATAGCAAAATGTGAAGATGAAACTTCAGTGGGGGTGGGGCAGAACTAATTTATGCTGGGGGTCTGCAGGGCCAGGGCTTCTAACCCAGCGGCGATATATCAGAAGCCACTTTCCCCTGACCCAGAATCCGCTTCTGCTATTGAAAGAGCATGCTGATTGCCATCAGGGTCAGCCGCTCAACCCGATCTGCCCGTTCAGTTGGAACACTCCGCATCTCGGTTTTTATTCAAGGCAGCAAGAGTGAAAACAAAAGACACGGATGCCAAAAATAAAATATATATAAAAGAGGAGAAATACGAGAAGGAACATCAAGGATTGAGAGGAACAGCCATACCATGTGGGGCTATTTGTTATGCAGAGCGTGTGTTTAATGCAATATTTTATTAAAAGAGCAATAGTAACACAGCCCATTCCGACACTGGGAACGCTTCTGGGTGTATTGAACCAAGGCTACAAGCACTTGTTTTGGGGGGAAACGCCATCTGATCGCTGCTCTTTCACACTGGGTGAGAACAAAAAAAGGCCTAACACCTGACCCTTTACCTAAAAACCCCTTGTTAGGCAAACCACCCAGTTTTTCAATGAAATTTGAGGTTTTTCAAGGGCTTGAAAAGCAGTTTCTTCAAGTTGCATTTGGATTTGACTATGAGAAAGCCCACTCGTTCGCAAGAATATATTTCAATGCTAATTTCTCTTCATACCCCCACAACGTTTAACTTACAGTATTTTCTTCCACTAATCATAGGAATCATATAATTAAAAACCTTATTTAAAATGCATTCATAGTGTCCTCCTTAGACATAACTTGATGTATAATTTTTTGTTATTTAAACCAATTATGAAATGAAAACATAATATCTAGGTATCTTAACGTTAGCTGAAGATAGATAATTTAGCTAGTGTGATAGTAAAATGTAAAATATTACATTTGTTATAGTAAGTTAAATTTTTATGTTCTAAAACTTTATATGGCATTAGGTCTAAAAAAAATATAGGAGATAAAGGTTGGGTTTAACGATATGGAATATTGGAAACCTGTGAGCATGTAAATCATGTTGGATTGATAGATATATTTACTTACACTAAGCATTCACTAAGAGCAGATATTCAGCGTTTATAAATACATACTCTTAGTGGCGAACTGGCTCTTGGTGTCAGGAGTGGAAGACGTGATAATGCTCTCATAAGACAGACACTTCTGCCAGCAAAAAAAAAAAAAAAAACTTACCTTGAATTTACACAAATCAGAGCAATTAACGTAAAGATTTTTGTCCGCGTACTTGTTTCATGTTTGCTGTGCCTCTGTTGCAACAGAGATCTAAAACTTACCTTAAAGTTTTGTTGAATTCAGAATTTCACTGTAACACCTTTTTGTCTACAGCAGCAAAACAACAGAAAAACAGATCTAGCATAACGTTTCCATACTTTTTTGTACACCTGTTCGGTGTCTTTGTTCCAGTGAAGACCCTAGGGGGTGGCAGTGAAAACCTGCCACTATCACAAAAAGAAGCAGACTGATTATCTTTTTCCCAGCAGATGTCTTTCCTGCAATAAGGCATTTAATAAGTAAATTCAGATTTAGTTATATTTATAAGTGGTAGTCCACACTTTAAAAGGAGAAGCTGTGGTTAAACACACTCAGTGCCATATCCAGTGGAAAGACGCATTTATTAAAAGATCACAATCCAGTCAACAACGGATCTCACAGAATGCGGTCAATAGGCAAGTCACACAATCAAACAGGTAACTTGACTGTACCTAGTTTTTGAGTGTGCCCCTAAAATCTGAACTGTGCCCCTAAAATTATTTTATTAATAATATTTTTGGCACACATATACTGCTAGAATAAAAGTAATAGAAGAGCCCTGCTAATTGTTTCCAGAACAACGGTGGACTTTCACCCCAAAGGTCGAAATGTAGCCTACATAAAATTCCTGAAATGGAATAAGAATCCAGTGTAAATAGGCTGGGAGTTTATGAGCTACAAATAAAAAAATGTTATAATTAAAAAAGAGAGTGTAAGCTATAATTTAAAAACGCGATAAGTGAAAGATCGAGTGTGTAGGTGATTATAAACTATGAATAAAAAATGTGATAAGTAAAAATAGAGTTTCTTAAATTTCCATACATGATTATAAACACAACAATTGCCTTCCCTGCTGGTCTTAGTAAAGATTACCCTCTATTTACATAAGCTTGACAATAAATAATTAAAACAATTAAAAATCTGCCATTAGCCTCCTTTGTAGATACAAAAATAGAAATGATGATTATTGTTATTATTATTATCATCATCATCATCATGTCAGTTAACAGCCTGTTATGATTTCTTTTATGATTTGTTATGAGACATTTCTCAAGTGTCTAATACAATATTTTAGCCATAGGATCTCCCTGGTTACAATACAAGCACTGTATGAGAGGAAGCCCTCACTTCAGGCAGAAGAGGTCGCATACATTAAACATTCAGCAGATAAATGTCAACACAGACATTACCCAGCAACAACGGCAATGCGATATTAAAGCAACGTTCAATTTTAAAATCTCTTTATATCCAATATTGTTCGGAGCAAGATTTTATTAAAGCGCTTCACAATTCCTACACTTGTACAAAAATGAGTAATAACATGCTAAAATGTGTTATTTTTATATTAATAATGAGTTGTAGTGTGACATCTAGTCATGATTTAATTTGATTTGTTTTTCGAATAGAGCAGAAACAAACCACCAGCTGTATCGTAGCATGCTCGGAACACAGAATCTTGAACACAGAATCTTGAGGGGCCTCTCCTCCTGACATGGTCTACATTTGATAGTTTTTCACAGGAATTGCAGTTTCATTTGGTTTCCGACTGTGGCGAGACCAGCATTTATTTGCCGTAAAAGTCTCACCCAAGACGGCAGGGAAACTGCCAAGCCAGCAGCAGAAGACGCATGAACAACAGAGTGGCAAGTGTTCTTTATTGAGGTAATTTGTGTGTTCTTGTAACAGGGGGAACTTATTACTGAACTATTGTTTGTGTTTTCCTGAACTTGTTATTAGCTAGATGTAATTTACGTTGTGTACCTTGGGAGCTGATTCTACTGAAAATCCGTAATCAGCTCGTGGGAACAATTGCGTCTCAAAGGAGCTCCAACCCAACGTTTGAGCTAACCAACACTGTATATAAACAGGGGGTTTTGGCGTTGCACAAAGACGTATCACTGCTCTAAATGCATTGTAAACCACGCCCGTTTCCCATGGCACAGTAGTTAAACAGTCCATCTGGGGCAGTCTGCAAATGTCATCATTCGCGACTCATTCCCGTTTCCCAGATCCCCCGTGCCATTCTCCTCCAGTCGAGGGGCGTGGCAACTGCCTACATATTTCCCTTCGTGACCTCCCCTTCTCCTCTTTTCACGGACCACCAGATTCCGCCCGTATACATACCAAAACGGCCCTGTGTTCAAAATATCACTGCTTAACGTTCATCCTTTCAATAGTTGACATTCCTCCATCGCAATCTGCAAATCGTGCTACATTCTGAACTTTGATCTCTACGAGAGAAACTTTTATCTCACAACTAAAAGTAGCTACCATAATAATGCGAGTTATATTTTTATCGATAGTTATTCCGTTTATGTCATGCAGAAGCCCAACTGTTTATAATCCATCAACAAGAATCTCGAAAGAGATTCAAGAATCATGGGCTTTTCTCCTCTTCGGAGGGTCACCCCGAATAGCCAAGAAATTATTGTAGGGTAGGTGAGCACGCTTATCATTACAACACATATTCGCCCGGGTATATAAAACTACGGTTTGCAATGAACTCATTAATGCATTCAAATATTTGACAGAATTATTAGATTTGTCTGATACCCAATTAGTTTCCTTTAGGAGGTTAAATAAAATCATTAACAGCAGTTAAAACTAATCGAATGAATCGGCCACACCCATTTTTAAATAAATTTGTTCTCTTGTACAGCACTGCTGTAATCAAAGCAACCAGTTCACTACAGCGTATAGTGTAACACTTCATTGTCTCCCTTCTTGCTTGCCTACTGAATGTAGTTTAATCCAACAAGTAATGAATTCAAGGTTTTAACCCAATGGGCTACAAACACCACAGCCAGGGAGGAAATTACTTGGAGTGACTTCATGGGACTTTTCCCAGGCTCTCTTTGGCACACTCGGACACAGAGTCGTCTGGGGACATCACAACAAAGTATCACACTTGTCCACAGAGGTTCAATCTTCTAACCGATACAACGGTATCTCTGAGGATGAGCTGAAAATCTCTCAAATAAAGGACACCAACCAGTACCCTACCATACAGTGCTCTGTAGCAAGCCAACCCCCCCCCCCCTATCTCCAGCACCTAATAACCTAATATCGACGCTCTCCGAGTACCCTTGTTAGGTTGTAGACCAAAAGACCGTTAAGTGTATTATTAGCTGCCTGGGCTGTCTTAGTTTTGCGTTTCATAGGACCAGTTATGCTTGTTTACTGAAGGGCTTCAGAGCATATCCTCCCACACCATTCAGCGCTCAAAAGGAAGTTGAAGGAAGCCCATGAGTCAGCTTTTCTGTGTCCCCAATACACAACACATCTTTAAAATCTGTATAATACAGAAGCTGTCTTCGTAATAGAAACTTCCGGCACCATTTGTTGTCATCGCTTAGCAGCGCATTTAATAAGCGTTTCAACAGGATGTTATAAAAACACGTAAATACCCCCATACTAAGAAATACAAAAAAAATACTAGAAAAATACAAATGATGTATTATGCATTTGTTTGTTGTTTTTTTGGGATAAATGAACACTTTAAGACCCTTACATTTCTAAGTCACACATTCAAAAATGGAGAAATCAACAATGCTTCTTGAATAGAGTAGGCCTGTTGAGGTAGCTATATTCCTTACTGATCTGAATATTTTAATTCTGTTCTAAGGCACACAGTACATTATTCGAAAATAATTTGCCTCAGGGCACGTCCTACGCTAATAAGATATGAAAAAGAACAGCACAAAATAGCCGTGAAATTCATTTAGTGGAGATGAGCATGTAGATCATTGCCACAAAATGCATTGTCACCAGAGTATTAAAACTACAGTTTGCAAGGAAGTCATTAATTCATGAAAAATATTTGACAGAATTATTAGATTTTTGTTTCATGAGACCCCGTGTAAAGTTTCCTTTAGAGTTTAAATAAAATCATTAACACAAGTTCAAAAATGAAATCGCTGCCACGCTAACGTCAGGCGAATTAAGCATTTTCCCAACTGCCCAATGAAATCAAGGATGTTGACGATTGGCCTCACAAAGTAAACACGCTCTTCCTTACGGGCGTTTCGGAGGGTGGCTGACTGGCACTGGGTGTTATCTACCTGCTCCGGCCATTCCCTGTCTATCGCCCAGCGGCATTTCGTCCATTGCCCCCCAGAAAGCGCGCGGTGTTGGAATGGCAGTGGTCACAGGGGGAGAAAAGACCTTTCCTTTGACGCCAGCTGGGTTTGTGATGATCCAGGTCTCTCTCCCGCGTTGCACATGGAAGTGAGATAAGCTACTCGGGCACAGGCAACAAGGTTACCTTTTCAAAACAAAAGCCCTGCTCACGCTGGAAAGTATTTACCAAAATAAAATGCAATACTTGACCAATGACGCAGAAGATAAACTTCCTAGCTGTATTTTGTTGTTAAACGGCACTTTCCATTAGAAGATAAGCACCTTCATCGCCCTCCGAAGACCCGGCCACCTAACTTTCGATATATGATGATCCATTTGCAATGTCAGCATGCAAAGCAAAAATTAAGAAGATCGCAAAGGAGAGCGTAACAGGCGACTCAGTCCTTTTCAGGACTCGCAGAGGAGCGCCGGATAGCTGCCAGGAAGGCATTCTGATAATGGTAGAATAATACGGGAGCCATCAGGAGATTTTGGATCAGGACTCGCTTCGCAACCAAGAGGCCGAGCTGGTGGGGGACCTAAACCACCTTTTCAAATGAACAGAACAGGCAGCACGAACCTGCAAGACCACAAAAGAGAAAGCCCCAGCACCAGAGAAATCCCATCTAAATGGTGATTTAAAGACGATTGCAGAATTAGGCCCAATCAGAGTACTAAATATATTCACTCTCAGTGTACACATACCAAAGTCAATAATAATAATAAAAAAACAAGGTCATTCCTACACCATTCTTACTTCCTAAAGTATACCCCTGTGCTTAATATAATCATTGCATTTCAGGACAGGGGCATGAGCGGGGATACTAAGCGATATCAATTCATAAATATGAAGCATTAAAAACTGTTGCATTAAAATTCTAGGAAACATATTGCAAACTTTGTTTCCCACCAAGCTGAACATCTGGTGAGGACCAAAGCTCGTTATTTGTCTGCTGCGTCACAAATGCATTGTGGTCCAGTACCGATCAATTACAAACGGGCAATATATAAAGGCTTTCCGTCTTCCTCCAACAGATTTATTTTTCCATACAAAGAAATCTGACGGATAATTATAGGGTGGCAGAAATCGTAATTTTTCCCATTTACAAAAAAATACAAAGACTACTTGATACAAAAATGAAAATGCGCGAAGCAAGATTACCCGAGATTACGGAAGTAAACGTAATATTGGCCGGGTTTTTCCTCTCAGTGCAGTTTGTGCCTGGGAAAATATGGTGTGCATTTCAATTAGGTCCCATCTATCTTGAGATTTCCTCCGCAATCTGTGTTCACAGGGAACGGTTTTCCAGAGCTAGGTTTTTCATATTGAGCACCTGCATTCTCTCTCTCTCTCGCGCTCTCTCTCTCTCTCTCTCACACACACACACACACCCACACATACACACACACACACACACACACACACACCCACACACACATACTCACACACTCACACACACACCCCCCCACACACAGACACTCACACTCACACCCC